>JAEMOT010003597.1:231703-257027 GCA_019297695.1 Apostasia ramifera
ATAATCTTCTATAAATTTATTATATAGGATAAATTGCATTGAAGCTCTGAGGTCAAATGGGCATTGCAAATTAATTCTAAGTTTTTTAAGACCTTGATATTAATCTATAAAATTGTAAAAACTCTACAGTTTTGGTCTCAATTAAGATTTAATTGCTAATTTTTTATAAAAATGTTGTATGATTAATCTTATTTGTTGACTCTATGATTTTTTAGAATATAATTTTAAAATATTAATATTAATATTTTTATTTTTTATTTTTAATGTATAGAAATAAATAAATCTGAGAAATTAAATTTTAAAAAAAATGAAAAAAAGAGTGCAATAGAACTTTGAAATATGTAAATGGTTTAAAGTAGTAAAAAATGATCAAATTTCATATTTCTAATTAAAAAATAGTAAAAATAATAATATTTTAAAAGAGAACCAAAACTGCAGTATCTTCACAATCTTAGGACCCAAATGAAGTTTTTAAAAATTTGAACCAATTTACAACTCTGTTTTAACCTCGAAAGCCTAGATGCAATTTACCCTATTATTTATAATATAATATAATAATAATTTTAATTAATTAATTAATAATTATGTATTATATTCATTATCGCGCTCTATTACCTTACTACTATTCTTTAGTCACTTGAGCCGGCTCTTCTCTAAAGTGAAATTCTAGCCATCAGTAGTCGATTCGCATTGAGTCGGCCCTTCATCGATTCCCATTGAATCTAAACATGTGGGTTAAGGCACCTACACGTTCAAAACGTATTTGACAAAGTGCGACAAATTCGATGAAAATATGTGAAACACAACTGAATCTGCAAGTTGGGTCTAAAGTTTAGATATTTTGAAATGACAAAGCACGATATAGATTAATACATTTCATTTTAAAAATAAAACAACTATTTATAGTTTGTAAATCGGAGGGTATCCCAAGCATGTGATTGAATATGCACAACCTATACATTAATAAATATCTAGATGTGCTCCGAAGAAACAGTGCTTTGCTATATACAAAAAATATCACGAGACAAGAATAGAACACTTGAAAGCATTAAAAAAACAATTTTTTGGCGTAATCAAATAAATTTAAGAGTTAAAATCAATAAGTTTCTCTTGATTAGGCTTATGTGCATTCAGGTTATTTTAGTTTCTAAGTTAATTAAGTAAGTCTTTTAGTTTAAGGTAATATTCAAATAAGTCTTTTAACATTAATAAAAAATTTAGTGAAAGATTATTTTTTAATTAATAAATTAATTTTATTAATTTAAAGATTAAATTAATATTTTAGATCAAGATAAAATTCAAATTGATCTGTCAACTTAGAGAAAATATTGTTTATTAAATATTTTAATTAATATTAAAGAATTTGTTAATAATTTACTTTAAATTAGAGAACTTCATTTGTTAATTTATAAATTAAAAGGATCTACTTACACATAAATTTAAATTTGGGTGACCTAATTGCTATTTATTTATTTATTTTTTGATAAATATTTACCATAAATTTTATGGTGTACCAACACGCTGAAGAAATGAAATTTAAGTGGCAGCCCTGGTGGGCCCGGTGGCTGGTCGGTAAGTTGACCGGGGTAGTTGGACGCGTTTCTGGTTGTATTGGGGGAGTTGGGACTCTTCCCTATAGCCATCTATGTAGCGGCTGGACCGCGTGGCAGCTGTCGACTTTACATGAGTCAGATGAGCCGGCTCCTCGCTCACTCGGCTAGGCAGCTAATCGGGGCTCGCGCCGCCGCCATTGACATTGGCCACGTGGCAGACGCGTGGTCACGAGGCCGGCACCACTCAAACAACAAATTCCTAACCCCCCCCCCCCCCTCCTCTCTCTCACCAAACCATCGCCGGCCTCGTCTACTCCTCCGCTGACAAAGGTTGGAGAGAGAAAGACGATCGCCGGCGATTTACGGTTAGGAGATGCAGTCGGAGCCGATGAGTTCCTCGCCGATGGAACTGCTTTCGGCGGTCCTCGCCAGGATGCGCAGGGGGGAGGGGATGGCGGCGCTGGACTCCATCGCTGGTAATCGAGAGCTCACGGCTCTGTTAGGTACCTCGGTGGCGTTGCTCGTCGGATTCGTTCTAATACTGTTACGGAGGCTGTCGGTGGGCCAGAAGGCCTCAGTCAAGGTGGAGCCGCCGCGGCCGGCGACGGTGAGGGAGGAGCCGGAGTTGGAGGCCGACGACGGGAAGAAGAAGGTCACGATATTCTTTGGCACGCAGACCGGCACCGCCGAGGGATTCGCTAAGGTTTGGCTTGATCTGTTTTCTGCCTGTGTTGTCTCTTCTGTAAATTTCGCTAAGGGTTCCTTTTGACAGTCTTTAGCGGAGGAGGCTAAGGCGCGGTACGAGAAAGCAACTTTCAAAGTTGTTGATCTGGTAGGAAAGTTTTGGTTAGTTGATTGACAGATGATCCTCCAAGTTTCATGTTAATGATCTCTCTGAGTTCGATTATTGCCAGGACGATTACGCAGACGATGATGATGAGTATGAAGAAAAGATGAAGAAGGAAACCCTGGCCTTGTTCTTCATGGCGACGTGAGCTGAATCTTCTGTGTTTTCATTATCTCCCAATCTTCTTAGAATTGATGTTTTACTAATATTTAAGTGTGATCTCAGGTATGGAGATGGGGAACCAACTGATAATGCTGCGAGGTTCTATAAATGGTTCACCGAGGTAAATTTTCCGGTTTAATCTATCCTTGGTTTGTAGTTAAATCGGTGTGGCTCCAAGATTTATGACTTTTCCGTATGTTTAGGGACAAGATAGGGGCATTTGGCTAGAAAAACTCACATATGCCGTCTTTGGACTCGGAAACAGGCAGTATGAGCATTTCAATAAGGTTTCTTCGATTGCTATTCAGATGTTTTTGTTTTGTTTTGTTTTGTTTTTCATATTTAATCTCTTAAACTGACAGACTTTGTGCAAAATATTTTTTTCATACAAACAGGTAGCTAAGGTTGTTGATGAGATCCTAGCCGACCAAGGTATAGTTAATTGATACATGAATCTTCTATTTACTTATGTAGTTATTAATGCTGATCCTGTAATTTTTCTACTTTGTTTTCTGATCAGTCTTTTGGCACGTTCATTGCTCCAATTTCACCTTTATTGTTTTTTTTAAATGAATGAAAACTAAATGCATATATTCTTTTCTCTCCTTAAACTTTTTCATTAAATCTCTCAACTAATGAATTGTTACTCTAAATGACTAATTAATTTTGTTGAACTTAGAATTCGCATATCATGCACTCTGTCCTGCCTAAAGGAGTTATTTCCTTTGGTTTTTAGTCTTTTGTGACACTTGGTTCTCTTTGCTGTCTTACATTCCATTAACTATGAAATAAATATTTTTTTCAGTTTGTTCATTATTTAAATCTATTGATCTGTGCGACCAGATTGATTAGAATGGTAAGAAAATGTTTAGAATTTATTTTCCTGACGAGTGACTCATTGTTCTCCTTCTGGAACTCTCAACATTTGATAGAAAAATCATGTTTCCCCCTCCCCCTCCCTCTCCTTGCAATACTTTTCTGATTGTTTACTTGTTTAGTTTAGTGATTCCTCTTTTATTTGTGGTGAATTTAGGTGGTAAGCGCCTTGTTTCTGCTGGCCTTGGTGATGATGATCAATGTATTGAAGATGACTACATTGCATGGTATGGGCTGACCATACTGTTTGTAAATCTGAGTGCCTGAGGCTGCTCCATTAAGAAGAAAATTTCATGTTTATCTCTTAAAGCAGCAATTTGACTTGTTGCACTATTGTTATCTTTAGGAAAGAACAGCTTTGGCCTGAGTTGGATCAGTTGCTTCGTGATGAAGACGATATATTAAGTGGAACTACTTATACTGCTGCTGTGCCCGAATACCGAGTTGTATTTATTGATCCTGCTAAGGTATCACATGTAGAGAGGAGTTGGAGTTTTGCAAATGGCAATGCTGTTTATGACATTCACCATCCTTGCAGGTGTGTGGCAGCCTTTTTATGTTGTTGGAATTCCACTTAGTGATAGTATTATTGTTTAGTAGCTAATGAGCTAGAAAAGCCGATTCTTTCATGCAGAGCAAATGTGGCTATACGCCGTGAGCTTCATACTCCAGCTTCTGATCGTTCTTGCATTCATCTGGAATTTGACATAGCTCGTACTAGTCTTACGTAAGTTCTATGCTACTGTATTGAATACAACCTCATTTTTTGAGTCAACATTTTTGGTTGCCACTCTCACAATTGATGCCTCTCACAATTGATGCCTCAGCATACCATTCATGATAATCTATGGTTATGAGTATACTGTGTTGCAAAGTGTTAAAACAAATGAATATGCTGCGGTGGTTTTGTGGCAACCCTCTACTTTTGATTGCAAAAATTGCTACTAGTTTTCTTGTGTTTACTTTTCTTATCAGGAACAAGTTTGATAATTATTCTTAGCATAAGCATTAAATTACAATTAACCTGATGATTCAACACTTTTATTTACTGACTTTTGAAAATATTTCTGTCCTCAGGTATGAGACAGGAGATCATGTGGGTGTATTTGCCGAGAATAGTCTAGACACAGTAGAAGAAGCAGAAAAGTTATTAGGTTATTCATCAGATACATGTTTTTCTATCCATGCTGACAAAGAAGATGGAACACCTCTTGGTGGTGGTTCCCTAGCTCCTCCATTCCCATCTCCATGCACTTTGAGAACTGCACTTACGCGATATGCTGATCTGTTGAGTTCTCCCAAAAAGGTTGTTTTTTTCTTGTGCTGATTTTGTAATTTCCATTTTAGATTTTATACATCTAATATTGGTGATGCATGTTCAGGCTGCTTTATCTGCTTTAGCTGCTCATTCTTCTGATCCAAAAGAAGCTGATCGCTTGAAATTTCTAGCTTCTCCTGCTGGAAAGGTTTGTATTTCAGTGTATTTAATTCCTCGCAGAGATTGTTGAACTTAAGTTGCTCTTAATTCCTTATTTACAGGATGAATATTCTCAGTGGGTGGTCGCTAATCAGAGGAGCCTGCTTGAAGTTATGGCGGAGTTCCCCTCAGCCAGGCCGCCTCTAGGTGTTTTTTTCGCAGCAGTTGCTCCACGACTTCAGCCTCGTTATTATTCCATATCATCTTCTCCAAGGTTTGCATTGCTTCTTGATATTGCAGCCTTTTCGTTGGGTTAAAATGCTTCAACAACAAATTCAGAGTTCTTGTTTTTTGCAGGCTGTTTCCTACAAGAATTCATGTGACATGTGCTCTAGTATATGGGCCAACACCAACAGGAAGAATTCACAAAGGTGTATGTTCGACTTGGATGAAGGTATCATGTGACAGTTGTTTGTAGCATTATATGCTGGTTTTACTATTTCATGTTTGTTGCTTTATGACTAGTAGCACCACGTGCCTGTTCTTTCAATTTTAGAGATTACTGATCTTCATCATTAATCATGGTAAAGTTTGTGCAGCTATCATTCTCTGTTATGACATCATGGACCACCTTGATCTCTGATTTGCTTGCTACTCTCTGAGGAGGTGCATAATAGGAAGGTGTCCACGGTAGAATGCATGATGCCGATCCATAGCTTAAAGTCCAATCAGCTTTTGGCATTTGGAATCTTGGTTGCCATCTTCGTCTGCAGGGTCCATTTTCTAGCACTTCATTCTTCTGTCCTGTAAAGACTATCCATTAATTCTCTTGATAAAACCATAAAGAATAGGCTTCTGGCTATGAGATTTATGAGCTGCTTTGTTACTGCCTGCTTTGAAAATGCTGGCATTGTAGTTTCCATGCTATTGTGCAGTTTTGTCTGTGGGGACAGGTCTTACCTCTCCTCCATCAATTTAGTTTCCTAAAGCAGTTTCTTGTGATTAGTCTCTTGTTTCTCCCCTTCCTACCCTTTCATATGTTGGGATAGTAGTCATCAGTCCATTTACATGAACCATGGCTTGCCTAAGCGAAAGCTCTGGATTCGTAATTTCTGAAGTATATTTCTAAAAGGAACAATAGCAATAAATCTACTACTTTGAGTCAGCTACATGGCTTTTCTCCATTCAATTCTATGTAAAGCAACACCAACACTCTCCTTGACAGCAAGTGAGTCAGTGTCGTATTTACTATTACTATCCCAAGTTATTTTATTCTCTTTCCTCTCATTATCTTAGTGACCTGGATTTCCTTACATTATGCACAAGGACCTTAATAGGTAGACAGTGGACATGGCTAAACCATTTTAAACGTTCCTCTCACATCTTATCCTGTAAAGATGTCATGTCCACCCTCTCTATGTTATAATCATTTTTAGTGCGTTTACTATAGCGCGTGCACTTATCCACATAAGCATCTATATCTCAGCTACATTAATCTTATAGATGTTTTAACACTTTGATATTCAACATTTACTACCATATAGCTTATTTGGTTGGATGGTAATCTTACAAACTTTCTCTTGAACTGATAGGCATTTTCCTATCTCATAGAACTTTCTAGTAGTATTTAAAGAATTAGCAAAAATCCACATTAGTGATGATAAATCTGTTGTTACCTCATTGATGTAATGTCATGCTTGTCCCCTGTGAACTGTGGCAGCTGATCAAACCCTTATCACTCTTAACCAAAATCTTCTTGATGAGAGATGAATGTAAATGCTAATTTAACTAAGATGAGATCAGCAAATAAAATTAAACTATTACAAGCATAGTATAGCAACGTCCACAATGATCGTGATAATAAAAGATTCATAAACCTGCATGCCTTTCATTCAAGATTTGAAGGAAATGGGATCAAGGATGGTTAGGGAGCTATTAAAGTAGATTAGGCACAATTACAATTAAACGTTTTAAGAGTTGTGGTAACAAATAGCTGAGACTCGTTTTACACTTTATTACCAACAGTAATGTGAAGAATGAATATTGATTCATTAAGAGCAGTCTGTTAATCCCCATTTAGGGGAATAAATTCTACCAATGATCAGGTAACCCAGCCGTTAATTTACTGAGCATAATTTGAGCTCCATGTTCGATTGAATGCTATGCAGAACAGTAGTGTGGTATTAGGAGCATGCTGGCGGCCCTCAATTATGGCTATGGGACGTTCAGTAGCTAGTGGAAACTAAGTGGAGTATGATGAAAATGTGTGACAGATGCCAACAGACATGAAATGATGTGGAAAGCATAGTTTTATGTAAAATGAGTGTAACTCGGTGTTTGATGACACTGTTAAGTGAGGTTAGCCTTATTGGTGGTGCTGTAGTAGTAGTTGACTAGGGGACTGGTATGGGTTACTTGAGGGATCATGGGGGTTATTGCGAGCTGCATATGATACCAATGCAGCAGGAGGTGGAAAGAGGATCTGCTAGACTTTGGTTACTAAACACATTTATAACGTAAGGGAAAAAGTGAGACCTACCAAATCAAATGGTGCTCACTGAAATGTTAATGAATTAGAGCTGTGGTAAAAAGAGAAAAGTGTCTTCTTAGAAAACTATGAATAGTGATGTGAAGAATGAATTTAGAGGTTCACCATGAGCATTTGACCCTGATATGCACAATATCTTCCAAAATCATTAGGTAACCTGACAATTAATCTGAGCATAAGCTTTTACCAATTCAAGGCATGTGAATGACCAGACAGAAGAACAGTAGCTTGTTATAAAGGAGCACAGTTTACGGTCAGGTGAACTTCTTATCTAAGCTGTAGATGGTGAAAACATTCTCATCAAGTGACTTTGAAATTTTGTGAGCTTTACGGTTTTTACTGTAATCAAGACATTTTTGTTTAACTAATTTACTGTTGTCCGACTTTTGAAGTGAAGCCTTAAAGTGTTGGACTTTTGTTTCTCCTTCCAGAATGCAATTCCCATGGACGAAAGTCAAGATTCTAGCTGGTCTCCTATTTTTGTGAGGCAGTCAAATTTCAAGTTGCCTGCAGACCCCTCTGTACCAATTATCATAATTGGACCTGGAACAGGCTTGGCACCTTTCAGGGGCTTCTTGCAGGTTAGCTATTTAACCTTAATTTTTATTGAATATCTTCCTCTGCAGGGCATTTGTTTTATATGTTTTTGTCTGTAACTTTCAGGAGAGGCTCGCACTCAAGAAATCTGGTACTGAACTTGGACCTAGTATACTTTTCTTTGGGTGCCGGAATAGGAAAATGGTGAGGAACAAATTGATCAAAGTTTTTTTTATCTGCAATTTCATATTATAATCTAACCTGAATATTACAATATACTGATTTTGTAGGATTTCATCTATGAGGAAGAGCTACAAAATTTTGTAAAATCAGGAGCACTTTCTGAGATGATTGTTGCTTTCTCTAGGGAGGGACCAAGCAAGGAATACGTTCAACATAAGATGGCAGATAAGGTCTGGCAAGATATAGAGATCTTTTTTGTTACAGAATTTTTATTGTCCATTTTTCTTTGTAAAAGGATTTAATAATTTTATCTCTAGTACGTTGGATACGATTTATACATTCTTTTCACAAGATATATCTTATTCTGTCATGTATTAGTTGTATTTTCAAAATACTGCTTATAGTGTTCTATCAAAAAAAAAAAAAAACTGTAGTAAACATGATTTTAAAATTATCTTCAATTTGGGATTATTTTGTAAAATAAAAACGAAGAATAGCACTATAATTCTTTGAAAATTTAGGCATCTTCTCTGTCTCTTCTATAAGCTCTTTTCATCATTCTGAGGCAATGCATTAATCCTTACTATATGGTTCCTTGTTTTCAGGCATCTGAAATATGGGATATTATTTCTAGAGGTGGTCACATCTACGTTTGTGGCGATGCTAAAGGCATGGCTAAAGATGTCCATCGCACTCTTCATACTATAGTTCAGGAGCAGGTAGCAAATTGAAACTTAAGCTTCTATTCCTTCGGTCAATCAGTTTGCAGATCAGTTTTGTTCTCCTTATAGTTTAATTCTAAGATTATGGTAAATATTTAACCACACATAACATGTAAAGTCTCAACTTTCATAACTTTATGAATAGCATTATTTAGACTTGTAATGCCATCGGCTTTAAATATCCTTTTTTTTTTCACAAATCAGTTTTAGCTGGATTGCATGCCATGTTAATTTTACATCTTAGTGATAACCTGAAAGAGTCATCTTTTACTTATCTAGATTTCTCCCTTTCCCTTCATAATCATTTTGCTCCCCGCTATAAAGGTGATTGATGGATGTTCAACTTTTAATATAAGCCCAAATCACCTTTTTATTTTCCCTTTTTTTAATGATTAGATGTTTAATAGAGGTTATTCTCATTATCCCTAAAAAAACTGCTAAACCGGTGCATGCTCAGCTTTTTGTATAGCTCAAATCATTTTTTTATTTTTAATAATATTTTTTATAGAAGTAATATTTATATTTTCTTTAGGGGACATCTGTTTCAATGTTATCTTGATGTTATATCATATATTGTCAAGATGTTGTGACATTTAGATATTACCTTTGAGCGACAATTTCATATTGTTTAGGAGGTTATCTACACGTCATCTAACTAAGCAATTATTTTCTCTAGATAATATAACGTAACATCAAAATAACATCGAACCAAATAACCCCCTTTGTAAAATTGGTAAAAATCTTACTCTTTAAAACATCGGATGAATAGTGTTCAATAATGAAATCATTTTTCATGTATTGTCAACCTGCAGGGCTCTCTTAATAGCTCGAAGACTGAAAGTCTGGTGAAGAATCTCCAAATGGAAGGTCGATACCTGCGCGATGTCTGGTGACCAGGGCGTCGATTCAAATTGTAAGCATCACAAAGTTCTCAAAATTCTTGCATCACAGGAGTCCAGAATCTAGCAAACAGGTTCCCAGAGCTCCTTCCCCGCAAACCAATAAGGGCCTTATGACTAAATTATATAATGATTCTTTTGACACTGCAGCCAGGATTTATGTTCATTTTCTTATATATTATACACCATACAACCTCCCTTCATCTGAATTCTGGCTTATATATTAGAAAAAAACGGACACCTAGATTTAGCTATTTTGAGTGAAAGGGCAATCTAAGTTTTTATGAGGTTTTAAGTATATTATGTGTAAGAAGAAATCAAGATTCAAGGACTTTCTTTATTATAAGATTTGGTGTTTTTGGAGTTTGATGAAAATTGCATGAATATTGAGAAAGCTAAAATGCAACTAAGATGTTCTTATTTCTGAAACTTACATGTTACATATTCCAGCCTAGGAATTCAAAAAGTTTGTTATAGTAGATGTGTTCTGAAAGGCCTTCTGTGGCCAATTTCTGTGATTTTCCTGCCTGTTTATTTATGATTTGGATGCGATGAATGCAATGAAAATAAAAGATTTATGAGCCGATCGCATCTAGTGGAATAAAAGCTTGGTTGTTGGTGTGGGATACAATGCATGCAATTTAAACCAAAAAATAAACTAGATTAGCATCTGAAAAACTTAGTTTTTTTTATCTTAACATCCAAAATAATATATTTACTTTCTAGTTTGTGTCTAACAGACAAGGATCATGCTCGTCGCATTCATTCATATGGCAACTGCATCAAACTTGGTTTACTACAATGTTGGATTGGATATACTGTTAACCAAATTAAGTCGGGCTAAGCCGAGTCGAATACCTGTGGATAGAGAGGGATTCTCTCCGTGCAGTTTGCTCTCTGTGTCCATATTGTCTTCGTAATGTGGTTTGTTCTCAGACCATTCTCCACACTCGTAGCTGAACTACTCTTCAATACTCACATTTTTTTTTTATAGTGGGATTTGTATAAACTTAGAGAAAGTCGGCTTAGATGGTTTGGACATTTAAATCGTAGGCCGATTGAAGCTCCAGTTAGAAAAATTGAGTTATTGGATTTTGCCCATGTACAAAGAGGAAGAGGGAGACCAAAGAAGATATGACAATAAACTATAAGAAGTGATCTTAGTTACTTAAATTTAGATAAGAATTTGGTAACTGATAAGGCGCAATGGAAACAAAGGATTCATGTAGCCGACCCCACCTAGTGGGATTAAGGCTTGGTGGTGGTGGTGGTTGTTGTTGTTGTTGTTGTATGGTGGGATTTGTCCAAAGAACATTCTTCACTTTCACAGTGGGTCTTTCCCTACTTTTAATGCCTTTCCTAGTGCTGTTTGTTCTTGTGTTGCTTTGCATTTTGTTAAGTTGGACTCTCTCTCTCTCTCCCCGCCTAAATTATCAATAGGTTCTCCAAGAACATTGAAAATTCGTCCAAGAGTAGTCCCGCTGATTGGAACACTTTGAGGAGCTCCCGTGTCAATCACCTTCATTCCTCTCATCAGACCATCAGTGGCACTCAGAGCTACAGCTCTAACGCGATTATTTGGGATTCCGAAGTGAAAGAAATTATTTTATCTACAAATTGGCGTATCAAGAAGGAAATCCAAAACAAACTCGAATTTTTGGTTCAATTGCTCGGGAATTGAGACAGTTGAATTTTACTAAAATAGTTTCATTAGCATTCGAAGTCTTATAATTCTAAATAAGACTAGTAAAATATTTCTTCATGGTATATTTTTTTTTTCAAATTTATTAATATTTATTATTGTCATGCTAACAATCTTTCTCAACAAACAGTCATCACAATTATAATAATCTTAACATCTCATATTCAGGATTTCGATGCTAGAGTTTGGCTTCATGACTATGCCACTAAATGGTACTTAGTCTCACTTCAAAATAATTTTAATTCTATTTTATCATAAATATATTTATTTATGTCTAATTTATTATTTTCAATCATATTACATTAACAAGAATTTGAAGCTTATATTTTCAGGTAGATTTATCTAAAATTAAATTTTATTTAATTGGCCATTAACAGTAACATAAGCAAATTTATAAATATATACTATTTAAAAAAAAATCATTATGTCATTTTATAAATAGATTTTCAAATTATTCAGACTTATAAAAATATAAAGAGATAATTACCTACATGTTATATAATTTAATTTTATTTAGTCTTATTTATCTATTTTTAGTTAATTATGTTATGCACACTCAAAATATTATAAAATTTTACATACACACATTTGAGTTAAAACTTAATCAAAATTTATTTGAAAAAAAATATTCTGTTAATAAATTATTAAAATTATATTTTTACTCTTAATGGTACATATTTTTTCTTTTCCTCAATACCACACTAAAGCGTTGATTTGTTCTAAAATCAATTCACGTTGCGGATGTCTCCTTTCTTTGCCGCCATCTAAACATTAAGATTTTAAGATTTTCACTCAAAATATATTTAAATCTTTAAAATAATATGATGAACGGTCCAATTTTTTTGTAATTTAATTATAATTAGGTTATTGAAAAATTATGATTATTCATTATAATAGAAATAAATTAAAATGTGTGTATGTAAGATTTTATAATATTTTGAGTGTGCATAGCGTAATTAACTAAGGATGGATGGGTAAAATATAAATAAAACTAAATTGTGTGACATATAAGTAATTATCTCAAATATAAAATATACATAATAAATACAGTAAGAATAGAGATAGTAAAATTCGATGCAATGACAACCTAAACATATTGTGATGCATCGTTACTCCTTACTAAATTATGTTTTTCAAAAACAAAATTAGAAAATATCTATAAAATAAGTGAATCAAAATGAATTTTGAGTTTTATGTTACCAAATAATTTAAATATATATATATATATATATATATAAGATCTTGTCAACTAAAGAAATACTCAAATCAAAAAAATTGCAACAACATCTAAAGCTTCAAAACCAAAACAAATTTTATATTTGAATAAATCACCAAAAACATTATATAATCTGCATATAAGCCATATTATCATATTTGACATTACATAATCCAAACACAAAAATAAAGGAAAAACAATATATAACACTTAACACAAATTTTATATTAGAATAAATTTGTGATGACATTACATAATGTGTGCATTGATCATATTAGTATAATACTTTTTGGATGTTACATAGTTCAAGACAGAATAAAGCAAAAACATCTAACATTCTAAACCTAAAACAAATTTCATATTAGCATAAATTTTAGGAATTTTTACATACAAGACATAAAATTTACACGAAATTATGCATTTCATCATCAATTCATAAATATTACCACTATCACACCATATTCATTTAAATTTTACGCATTTCACATATTTCACATATTTCATATACTTTATAATATTATATTTAAATTAAAATGCATCAATTTATTAATATTTAAATTCTAATATATATTTTTATTTTTTACTGCACATCAATTTTCTTACTTTAATTAAAAATTATAGTCAAAGAGAATAGTACATCTAGTATATAAGTGAAGCATCTACTGACTATCTCTAATAAATGTTAAAAAAAAACTGTAGTATCTCGATGAGATTGTGAATACGTTAATTCTAAGGAATATTCCAACTTGTTCGATTGTCATGTTGCGGTTGTCTGCATGAACTAAGTCAAACACAAGTTAAATCCAAAGTGAACTCATGATTGACACATTTTAGCAACCATTATCGAATCATTGAGTAGCTCAAAAGAAAACAAAAAACTAAGCAAAAAGCAGAGAATGCAAAGCCAAGAAACACCCATATTACAAGTGGAGATTAATAAAAAGCCGACACAAAAAAATTTTATTATTGAGCATATTATAAATACTTTATTTTCATTTTTTTTTTATAAGATTACACACATTCAGCGTAATGTAAATATTATGATAATGCATTTTTTAAATTGACAAAAATTATCATTAAATTTAAAATCAGCCATAAAAAAATCACACCATCTAGTGTCTAGTGAATAAATATTTTATCTAGTGAATAAAATATTTTATCCACTTGATAATTTTATCCATTTCAATACTTGTTCCATGATCCTTCCAGTGGAAGGTGATTCATTTCAGGCTGATTTCATTGTGTAAAATTTTTCTCAATTCCATCAAAAAATTCACTATAATATAAATATACATATATATAGTTTATCTTCTAACATAGTTTTGAATTGTAATTAGAATATTTATTCAGTAAATAATACTTTTATCTATTGGAGCATAATTATTTTTAAGTATATTTTCTGAATTTTGTGGCATTTTTTCTCTCTATCTATATATATATATATATATATATATATATATATATATATATAATATTTAGGACATTTACATTGTGGACACAGAAATTAGGCTAATTTACGAATTTCATTATAAATCTCAAAATATTATAAATATCATATCTAAAGCAACTATTTTTTCATTTTTCATATCCTGCAGTAAATTCTATCAGAAGATTTAACTATAGTTAAATCTCAGAAAAGTCTGATGCTCGCTCGTGATGCTCGCTTAAGAGGAAGATGCAAATAGTAGAGTGATGCTCTCGTGAATACGTTGTAGCCTCGCGAGAATATGCTACCGCTTGCATGAATATGCTGCCGCCGGAACCAATGCAGCTCTGCGATACCCTAACATGAAGGTCGATAGTTAAATGATGCGATCAATGACTGAGATTTTATTGAAATTTGACTATGGTTAAATCTTCTATAGAATTTACTGCAGGATATGAAAAACGAAAAAAAAAGCTGTTTTAGATGTGATATCTGTAATATTTTGAGATTTATGATGAAATCCGTAAATTGACCTAATTTCTGTATCCATCATGCAAATTGTCCCATAATATTTATGAGTAAATGACTTTATATTTCAATTTAGTTTTGATTTTTACATGAAAAGGTTATTTTTACGGTTAATTTATTTTTAAACTTGTTCGATTAAACCTAATGAAATTAAATATAATGACGTCAAGATATTAAAGTTAATATTATAAAAATAGATTATAAAAAAAATTAGAAAAATTTATATTAAAAATTAAATATAATTTAATAGAAAGTATTTCTTCTTTTTATAATTTCGATATAGTTAACACTAAAATTATTTTAAGATGACGTCATAATTCCATTAAAAGGCTGTGATATAAATGTCAAGACTAGATTAACAGTTAATTTTTAAAAAATAATAATTTCTATCAAAATAATAATTAATATTCAAAATAATAAAATTATTAATATTATTAATTTAATATTATGCTTATTAAATGACTAAAATATCATATAAATAAATTAATTTATCGTAGTTTCTTCCGTATGACAAGTTATTCAATTTTTATTCTCAAAATCATTCAAAATAAAATTAAATTAATTTGTAAACGACATAATATTTAGATAATGATATATATATATATATATATATATAATTTTTAAATATATATTAAAATATTTTATTTGTACAGAAGTATATGTAAATTAGAGTGATTTACGTATAAGAAAATATATAATACATATAATTTTAGCTTCAAAAATATATAATACTTATATATATAATATGTATAACGAATATTTAAATTAAAAAATAAAATTAAAACTAAGTTAAATTTAACTAGACAATAAATTAAAAATTGAATAAATTTTACCCTATTCAAAATAATTTTACTTAATTTTTTGAGTTTTAGTTAATGTAAACCCGTTCAAATTTGATTCGTTATCAGCCTTATCCCCTTCCCTCACTTTTTAGAAAAGTTATTTGATTCGGCGCCTAACCGTTCATCGTTCAGCCAAGATTGGGCACTAGAGGTGCAACTCGGATCAATTTGGCTCTGTTCCACGAGAAATCAAAGTCGAACAAACTAGATTCTATTCTATGATTTCATGAATCGGAACCTAACTTAGCTCACTAGACCTGAGCCGGACCCAAATCAAAGTTTTTGATTTAGTTCTAGTTCATGTTCGGTTCCGATAACAAAATAATCTAAAATCAAATAATTTCTCATAAATAGTTAAAATTATAAATTTTAATCTTGAATCTATCACAACTCATAACAAAAAAATTAAATATTAATTTTTTATTAATGAACTATAACTAATTAATCTTATAATATTTAATAATCAATAATTAATTCAGTCTGGGTCTGTTGCAGTTTACTCAAACAATAAAATCGAAATCAGATCCGAACCGACTGATTCCAATAAATTTATAACCGGACTTGAACCGATTGATTCCAGTAAATTTGAAATCGTACTCCGATCTTAATTTTTCGAGTTTATTTAAAATACTCTTTTGGGCCAAACTGAAAATTGCTCTTCTTTTTGACCAAATTTGCTCTAACACCTGAGCTCCATTAAAATAATACAAAACTCTCCCACGTGCGACTGGCACGTGGGAGCTGATTCGTCAGACAAGGCACGTGCGAGCACCGTGACTTGATCGTCCACTGGTACGTGTGAGACCACTATACTAATTATTAAACTAATCAGAGCCGAGATTAGATTAACCGCAGCACGTGCCGCGCGATCATGGGCTTCATTTCGTTGCCAACTGCGTTACTTCAAACGCCCGGTGACCTCACCGCTGCATTAAACCCAAACCCAAACTCGGCCCGTCGGGTCATAGGTCCAACCCCTTTTTTTTTTAAAATTAAATATTTCACATCTAAATATTGTCCTTTTATCCGTTTAAGCCTTAATATTTAATATTTACATATATTATCATATGTTTTGATATTTCAATATATAATTACATATTTTGATATATTTATATATATATATATATATATAATAACGTATTTTAAATATATTTTTTTAAAATTTATCTCAATGGCTAATTAGATTTTCCTCTACTTAAACAAAATTAATTGGTAGATTTTCTCGAACTTGATAAAGAGTATGGAGTTTATATTTTATAACTAGTAGATCTACTAATTAAAATAAAAAGGGTAAATTATATTCAGGTTCTTGAGTTTAAGGTTTAATAATACTAAAATTTTCTAAAAAATTTTAATAATAAAAAAAATAAAAAAAAACTCATTTGATAATTTATTAAAACTAAGGGACCGTTGTTATAATTTTAAAAAGTGGACTTGTATGTTATTAAGCTTTAAATTAAGAGATCTTGGTGTAATTTAGTCAAATAAAAAATATAAATTATTATCATTATTTCACAGGCCCATTAGAAACACATTATTGGTTTGTTAATATCAGCACTTCAATCTTTTTGAAGGGCATTGGCCAGTTTCATTTATGTTATTTATTTTAAAGCATGTCACTCAAAGTTTTTTAATTTTTTTTCCACTTTCAAAAGTATTCCATTATCAAATTTTATGAAGAAAATTATATATATAATAATATTTAATTTTTTAAATAATATGCTGATGTTGACGTAGGATGTGGGGGTCCCAGGAAACACCAAAGAGAAAGAGAGTTCCGGGAGACGGCGACGCGCAAAAAAGGGGGTGAGCTTGTTAATGAAAGCTCAAAGAGGGAATCAGTTCAGAGCATCCAAAGGAATACACAGATGTTTAAGGTGGTTCAGGAAGAAAATCCCCTACATCCACCGGTCGATCAGCGAAGAAATTTCACTAATGGAGAAAAAATAGCCCTAAAGGCTTATACAGTGTTGTTTTGAAGAAAAGAAGAGGAGGAAGAAGGAGAGCTCCTCAATTGGGGCTTCCCTCTATAATGAAAGTTAGGCTATTTCTGTTCAAGTTGTTCTTCGATCCCTCTGTCCTCTTCCTTTCTGGTGAACTGTTCAGCAGTATTTGTAGCTATTGGAGTGTGTAGCTTCACCCTGATTTTTCGGAGAAAAGGTGATGGACAGGCTCTGGGTTCGCGCCGTTTGTCTGTCACCGGAGAGGCCTACAGCCGCGAAAGGAGGACGATATCTTTTAATACTGGTACTTCTTCTGGGGATCCGTGATGGCTGGAGCATGCGGATCCTTGATCTGCGGGTCTAGAAAAAGGTGCCTTGTACGGAGAGCGGCGCGGTTAGGTGGAGCTGATAGTGACAGGCGTTGCTCCGTAACCTCGTGCTCGATGTTATCAGGGGTGTCCTGGGATATCGGGAACGAGGTTAGGTTGAACCTTCATGGCCGAAGTTTGACCTGGTCAAAAGTCCTACAAAGTCAGAGATGAGTCAGCAAATCAATCAATCAAATGGAGGCCAGCTAGGCGTCACGTGTATGATCAGGATGCAGCGCAAGAACCACGTGTTAACAGCTGATAAATCTCACTTATATAAAAAACTGATTTGATCAGATCAAATTGGAAACAACATTTCTAGAGTAAAAAAATATCTATATATGCTTAATCAGCACATAATTTATTCACACTAATCTTAATCATTGTTATTTTTATATTTAAATATTATTTTTTGAGTTATAATTTTATAATTTTCTACAAAATTATCTACAAATATCATTAAATTAAATATTTATTTTTTTAAAATAATATGATATTATATTAAGATAATATTGAATCGAATGTCAAAAAAAATGAAAAAACTTTTGAACCGAAAAAAGCCAATAAATATAGCCTACCATCTAGCATGTCAAAGCCTTAATAGAGATAATCTAGTTGATAAAAAATGAGTTGTTTCACATAAAGGAAAAGAGATCCTAAGCTGTATAAGTAAATAACGTGATCTCAAAGCGGATAATATTTTTACAATAGGATAATGGGATGTTACAGTTTGATATCAGATCTGATCTCCCACAGTACGAATCAACAATAGGATCACGAGATGTTAATATTTGGTATCACTGCCGACCTCCCATAGTGCAATGTAATTCGAGGACGAACCAGAAGGAAGCTAGTGGGTCTGTGATGCTCGTGGCTGAAGAAGATGGGAAGTGATAGCTAGGTAGCTCCTGGCAGACTTCTAGACCGAACAATGAGTGGTGAGAGGAGCATAAGAATGAATCATCTCACATCAGAAAGGAAGGGAGATTCTGAGCTGCATAAGTAGATAACATGAATCGTCCCACATCGCAGTTCCCTCGTCTTGTAAATTTGTCATATTTTTTTGAATTTTGCCACATGATTAGTCATGATTGATGCTCAATTATCAGCATTTTATTGTTATATTAATTAATTTTAACTAAAAAAAATTAAAAAAAAATTATAAATATTTACGATGATATAATTATGACGTCATTCGGCTCCACTGAAACCTTAAAATATTAGCTTCACCCAGGCCCTAGCCCGGCCTAATGTGGATCAATCATGCCGGTTCATGAGCCGGTGGACCCGTCGTACGGACCCGGTCCACGCGGGCGATAAAGAGAGAAAAGGGCCCGGGAATAATGAGACGTGCGAGGCCCCACGGCCGTCCGATTGCAGACCGACCATAATCCAGTGGCCCAGCACAGAGCGAATACCGTCACCGAACTCCCCGACGAGTCGAGAACAATGCATGCCATTCTTGCGGCGGTAAGCTAAACGGTCAGTGACGGCACCGCGATCTCCAACCGCCGTTTGAAATTCATGGAGCGACGTCGGGGCCGCCATGTGATCGAGATCAGACGTTGTCGGACGTGGGATCCACTGATTGCTTTCTCCCGTAAGTTACATGCGAAGGGCTTTTGTTAGCCGTATGATCGCCATCGGACGGTTAGCAAAGCGAAGGACATGATCAGCACCCACGTCACACCATGAAGTGCGCCACGTGTCCTTTAATTTTGGGGCAGCAGACCGGCCATGCTTCCCAAAACCCAAACAACACAGACCCGTTCTTTTCATCCGCGGGGTAATCTAAACTTAACGTTCTCTTCCATTAAAACACTTACACGTGGATAAATTTGTCCTTTCGGCGGAGCAGCCGAGCTGCGGGATGCGAGATTGCCTCCTATCTTTCCTTGCGGTCAAAGGAGACCGCCACGCCGGCCAGTTACAATATGCCACGTGCATTTCGTCTTCTTTTCCCAATTGTGAACATCTATTATAAAATATTTAAGCCGCCTCGTCTCTCGTGCGTCCCTCTCTTTTGTTTTTATTTTTTATTTTTTCTAAAATTCACAGTTCTCAAGTTATTACAATTGAAAATTGAAAATGATGATAGTATGAATTCAAACTTAAAAAATTCATAATTTTTTTACAGGATCTCTTTGGCGTAAAGATTAAAATGAGAATTAAAATAGTTCTAATTTAAAAAAATAAATAATTAAAAATAAATAAATAAATTTTTTAATTATTTTATATAAAATTTAATATAAAAAAAATTATTTTAATTTATATATTCAATAATTTTTAATAAAAAATATTAACTTTATTTCACTTCCTAAATCAAAATACTAGAATTTAGTATTTTATAATATTAATGTTATTTTGTTTGAAACAATTGAATATTAATTTTATAATAAATTTATAAAATTTTTCAAAAAATCATTAGATAGCATCTAGGGTAATCACTTTAATTATTACGAATAAAATAATAATAATAAATTAAATAAATATTAATTTAAAAGTAATATGAAATAGTAATAAATTAAATACTACCCTAATTAAAATAAAAAATATAAAAATTTACATAAAAATTTTGCTTACACATATAGCTAGCATAGTGTTTACAAAAATAAAGATTCATATTAAAATTTAACCATTCTTTATGTATAATTATTATCATCAATATTTAAAATCTGCACTTGCATATAAAATGTTGATGCAGTTAAAATAATAGAAAATATGAACAATAAAGATATATGATGTTGAAATATCTGTTTAATAAAGAGCAGATAAAATGAGAATAAATAAATTGGAAACTAGTTCATTAATTGATTATGAAAGTAAAAAATATAAGTACTTGACAATTATAAAACATAGCATAAAATAAAAAAATTGAAGAACACAAGAATATTTGAGATAAATTAGAGCAAGAGATATAAAAATAAAATAAAAATACTATATATGTTTGTTTAGTTAGATTAATTTTAATCATATTATAATTAAATCAGTTATAATCTGAATTTAATGTTACAATAAAAAAAATAATTAGTAAATTATATCGCAAGCTTTCTTATTCTCTCTCTTCGTTCCCACTCTTCTTATCTCTTTCATCTCTCTGCTTCTTTATTTGACGCAGATAATGACACCAACTTCGTCTTCCCTATCTTCTCCTTGCTCTACTCTCCTCTATATCTGAGCTCTCATCCCATTCCCTTCTTCTCCCAAGAAGCTCTGACCGCCATGGATATGGACGCCTCTCATAACTGGCTGGCTTTCTCTCTCTCCCACCACCAGCCCTCCGCCATCTTCGATGCCTTCACTACCTCTTACCACCCGGCTGGTTCTCTCTCTCTCTCTCTCTCTCTCTCAACCTTCTTGTTGCTTCTATTAATTATTAAGTGTTGTAGAAATGGGTATGTTTCAGCGGGATCAGGAGAGGAAGGCGGCGAAGAAGGGGAGCTGTCGGCGGCGCTCCGGCCGAAGCTGGAGGACTTTCTCGGCGGCGCCTCAGCGGCGGAGGAGTCGGTGCCGGAGACGACCGCCGGCATGATGATCTGTGACTCGGACCTGAAGGCGGTCGCCGTGGGGCTCCTGCGCGGGGATCCGATGGAGCCGCCGGAGCAACAAGCCCCGGCGAGCTCGGCGGCGGAGTCGGCGCCGGAGGGGAGGAAGGCAGTCGACACCTTCGGCCAGCGGACGTCCATCTACCGCGGCGTGACGAGGTAGTTAATTACGAAATTGCCACTCTTGAGATTTAGCATGAAAAATTGATAAAAATAAATAATTGTTTTTTTTTCCGAATCTTTAGGCACAGGTGGACGGGGAGATACGAGGCGCACCTCTGGGACAACAGCTGCCGCCGGGAAGGGCAAAGCCGGAAGGGCCGACAAGGTAAACTCGCCGTCGGCTGTGGCTTACTTTAGCTTAAGTCCCTTTCGCTTGCTAACGTGCGCTTCCCTTTGGATCGTCCCCCGCCGGCGGTGCGTGCGGCTGCCGTTGACCGCCACCCGCTCGCAGTGTATTTGGGTTAGTGACTTTGATCTCGACCGTTCAATTCATATCTGACGGTGAATAAATTATCATTTATTAATAAAGTATTATTGGAAGTAATTAAACAGGAGGATACGATAAGGAGGAGAAGGCGGCGAGAGCTTACGACCTTGCGGCGCTTAAATACTGGGGTTCGGCGACCACCACCAACTTTCCGGTGGGTGCTTCGCCGTCTCCGGCGAAGGGTAAATCCATCAATAAGTTTACAATACTTGAATGTTCATGCGAATGCGTATACGTAGGTATCCAACTACGAGAAGGAGCTCGAGGAGATGAAGACGATGACTCGCCAGGAGTTCGTGGCTTCTCTCAGAAGGTGACGCCGATGCCACGTCATCATCCCCTTCCATCCTTTTTCACGTAGATGCGTGCGTGCATGCAGGCATGCATGCATGCAGTACGTAAAACCCTAATGTAATTAATTTGTTTCTTCTTATTTTTCTTTACTGATCTGTTGTAGGAAGAGCAGCGGCTTCTCTAGAGGTGCCTCTATCTATAGAGGCGTCACGAGGTGGTTCTCGATCGCTCGACTTGAGCTCTGTAATTAATTATAGTTAGGGTTTTGGTGCAGAGCTGATCATATATATTGTTTGCTCTAAGGCATCACCAGCACGGGCGGTGGCAGGCGAGGATCGGCCGAGTCGCCGGAAACAAAGATCTCTATCTAGGCACCTTCAGTAAGCAAAATATGAACATTTTTGTGAGATCTATACAGGGGATGTTTTATTCTTGAAGTATTATGCATTCCACACCTCGATGATCATCTTTTAGAAATATAATATGAAATTCAATGACATTCATGGTTTGCAAGTCATTTTTCTTGTTATCTCTGAATGAGCTGTGAAATGTATTATATGTTAAAAAGAAGATGTCCCGATGTAAACCCACCAATAATTTTTATTACCATCAATTTATGATTGCCGTAAACTTTGTAATCTTTAAATATTTGAGATTTTGATCATCAAATGTCACATTTTCTCAATGTTCAGCAAACCTAAAAGCTTTATGAAACTTTTTCTACGGCATTGTATCTATTTGTTTCAATGGCATTTTATGCATTAAAAGATAGAATACAAAATCAATCTAACACCACCATTCTTTTCTTACTATTATGGTGACACGTTCAATTTTGAATCACATGCATCCAAATGCCAAAGAACAATTAATTTCTACAAATAAAATGACATAACATTACAAAAACATTGAACCAAATTATATTCCTTAACTCTTAAATATGAGGAATTTTGAAATCAGAGACGTACGACGCTCTTTATTAGAGGTTTTCATTCATGAAATTGTAAAATGTTAATGGAACTTTGCTAGGGTTTGCAATTTCTAATAATCATGATTGGCGTTTGTTCACTAAAATTTGATGTGTGAAGGCACACAAGAGGAGGCCGCGGAGGCGTACGACATCGCTGCCATCAAGTTCCGGGGACCCAACGCCGTCACCAACTTTGACATGAGCCGCTACGACGTGAAAAGCATTGCAAGCAGCGAGCTCCCCGTTGGCGGAGGCACGACCAGCAGAGCTCCCAAGGCATCGGAATCTTCTCCATCTTCCCCTGCTGATACGATCATGGCCGTCGAACCACATTCTCTTTCGGAGAGCCGTGATGGGTCGTCGTCGTCTTCTTCTTTCCTCAGCTTCGCCCATGTACCCTTCAAGCTCGATCATGAGGACTACTGGTCATTATTTGCCAACTACCAGCAGTACCATCAGCAACAACCAATACATCACTTTGGCGCTGCTTCAAATGGATTAATGGCGGCCGGAACTTTGGTTTGTGGTAATGGGGTTCTTCAGCAAGAACAAGAAGAGTCCAAGGAGAGCTTTAATACTGCCATTTCTGCTGTGCCTCACGCAGCTCCGAGTGGAGGGAGCTATGGAGTATTAATGAGCTCGTTTGGGAGTTGGGTGGCACCAAGTTCTTCTTCTTCTTCTTCTTCTTCTTCTTCTTCTTCCTCCTCCTACTATCCCCAAGCTTCAAACGCTAATGTCTCATTCTTCCAAACTCCCATATTTGGAATAGAATGAGTAGTAGGTAGGGGAGGCAGAGAGAGAGAGAGAGAGATGAACTGACATGGTCAACAGAATTGAAGGAGGAGACTAACAGGAGATAGGGCAAAAATTAATATTTTAAAGTGTGTACTTCTTATGTTTTGCTACAACAAAACTGCATTTGCATTTTCTTATTTTTAATTCCTGTATTTCAATCTGTGATTTAAGTTAGAAATCACTAACTCGGACTATATAACTTCATTTCATATTTTGGAGCAAACATTAGAATGTATTTTTTTTCCCCTGATAAAATATATTGTTGTTGGTAATGTAATGTATAGCAATGGTACTCGTAACACCTTGGCCATTCAAACGTGCTAATTTTAAAATGCCATGATTTTTTTACTGATTGGCAAACACGTCAAGAGGATGCAAGCAAGTTCGATGGCTTACGTAAGTCTACGTGAGACTTTACAATTTCTGTAAGTCACTTACAATTTATAACTTATTTAATATATCTGTGACTCGTGTGAGTTAGTACCGTTCACGAATTACATGTGTGTTATGTATAGTTCATATAAGACTCATATGAGTCATATATAGTTCATGATTAATGCTATCTTGCCAACTTAGTATTTTTTTATAATTACTGCATGTGCACTCACTTTCAGATTAAGATTTTGAAAATTTACTTGAATTAGTAATATATAATTGTTTGTCAAGCTTAAGGGTACCTCATTTTTTAATTTTTTTTTTTTGACACTTTTTGGTTAGTTTGGTTCTTCATGCTATTTCATTTTCAGATGACGTGTAATATTTTTGTCAATGAATCATGATATATTGCATTTTAATTATTTGGTTGTATATATGTATAATAAAATGATGTTAATATTTTTTGATTGATGATATGTATTATTTGAGTAAAGAATTTCTTAAATTAAATAAAGCCAAATATGAAATTTGAAAGTTTGTACCTTATTTTATGTCAGCAAACAAAATTTTTTGAATATTTAGTCAGAGGGAGGAAAAAAAAGAGAGAGATAAAGTTGTTTCCATGCTGTAGATCTTTTACTTTGCAGCTAGTTCTTTTCCTTTTATGAACTGACATGATTCTGTTTTGTCATCATCAGTAATGGGATGAGAGGAGGAAGAAGAAGAATACTTTTGCATCCATTTTCTTTTGCTTTTCTTTCTCATCTCTTATTAATGCCAGCTTGCTCTCAGCTTAGATCCGCCATGAATGGGGAGAGGGAGAATCTACTATCGAATTTATGGTCTGATCTTTCATCGCTTCCTTCTTATGAGCAGTTGATATAATTGGAAATGATTGATGGATAGGAGATGAGAGGATCGCTGCTTCTGCTTGAGGAGAGAAATTGGCAGGTTTTAGGGTTTTTGTGTTGGGAATGACAGAAAGAGATGATTATTAAATTTGTTTCAAATCAGGAGATCTAATAGCTTTTTTATAATGCCAAGAACACCCATTTTCATTCATATATATATATATATATATATATATAT
>JAEMOT010003597.1:282404-295847 GCA_019297695.1 Apostasia ramifera
TCTCTTTCTTTGGTGTTTCTTGGGATCTCCACATTCCTACGTCAACAAAAACATTCATTGATTGAATAATGTTTTACCCAATGAGCTCAGAATTATTTCAAATTTTATTTCTTTATCATTTCTCAAAATATAATTATCTAATTATAAATATAAACATAAATATTTTTTTTTTTAATTTTTGATGAAATAAAAAATAAAAATAAAGTTAAAATCTTCCTTATTGGGTCAACTAATAGCTAATGTACAACCACCTTCTCCTCCAATGATAGCATCATGCAGGATAAACCCTAACCACTATTCCTACTCCCTCTTTCGTTTTTCTTCTTCCTCGCCATATCTCCATCAAGATTGAGAAATTTCTCATTGGGTGGTTCCAACCATATAAGCAAACATAAGTGAGAAATTAAGGAGTTCAACTATGGGAAAAGAGGAGTGCTTTTATCACCTCTCCCTTCCTCTGAGCTCTTTATTCCTTCTCCAAGTTGATACGCTGCTCGTTCCGACCTTATATAGTGAAGCGAATCTTAAAGCTCCCAGAGATCAAGTTCCTTTCTTTTCTCTCTCGCTCTCTCTGTGTCTGTGCTTAAAAAGGGCTATGGATAATATGTGCATAAATATTAAATGGTATCTGTTAAAAAAAAGTGCATCTTTTTTTGGATTATTGAGCTTCTACTACTTCCTCTTTAATGGGTTCTTCATTTGGGTGCGCAGGGGGCAGAAGAGGAGATGCGCTTGGGGTTTGTAATGTGAAGGAAGAGAGGAGCGCAGAAGACCACCCGCCATGGATCCTCCTTTCGCCGGTGCGTCTTTCCTTTTCCCCTCCTCTTCTCGTGATTTCCGCCGCTCGATCTTCTGCCCTTTTTTGCGCGGGGTTCGCTTGATCTGCGCCATAAGATCGGTTTCTGGAGAGAAATCGATTTGGGTTTTGAAAAAAATTAGATTTTTTAAGGGATTGTGGGGGTTATCCTTCAGACCTCCCAAAGCTCATTCAGGAAGAGGACTTTAGGTTTAATGGGTCAAGGTAGCTTTTTTATGAAATTGAGATGGTTCGAATCAGATTTGATCTTCTGTTATGCTCCGTATAGAATGCTAGATTAATACTGGAAGTTTGTCTTTAGATTTATTCTTTTGTTTTCAAGTTGGCAAGGAAAGCCATCTGCTTCATAGTTGTGTCTAATTGTTTGGAGTTTAAATTATGCTTTTTCTTGCAGCATTTTGCATGTTTTTCTGTTAGCTTCATGACTATACTATCAACCTTCTGTTATTTACAGCCAGATGATTTCATCCTTCACTTCTGTTGGAATTTGATATGTTTTTCAACTAGGATTTGTGCTTGACCCATCAAAGTGTCGAAAGCTGAGCATAGAGAAGAAGAGAGAGCTTGTTTGGGAGTTGGCAAAATGGCCTGAGTCTGCCCCTGAAAAGCTGCAAACATGGAGCCGTCGGGATCTTTTAGAGATTCTTTGTGTCGAGATGGGGAAGGAGAGGAAGTACACTGGGTTAAGTAAACAGAAGTTGATAGAAAATCTCTTTAGAATCGTCTCCGGTAAGAAATCCACGGAGCAATCAGAATACAAAGGTTCTACTAAGCCTCCGTTGCCTACTGACTCCCAATTCTTGATTAAAAGACAGAGGAAGAATGATCATCCTTCTCGCTTGCCTGTTGCCGCAAACAGTCTCTCAGCAAGCGATGAGAGCGACGTTGCAAAGAATACTCGGTTTTGTGTTAATGTAGCTTGTCGGGCTTCCCTAAGCTTAGAGGATCCTTTTTGCAGAAGATGCTCATGTTGCATTTGTCGAAAGTACGATGATAACAAAGATCCGAGTTTATGGCTCTTTTGTAGCTCGGAGAATTTGAGTGAAGGTGATTCTTGTGGCCTATCTTGTCATCTGGAATGTGCCATGAAGGACGAAAGGACTGGGATTGCAGGGAATAATCGGTGTTCTCAGCTAGATGGGAGCTATTACTGCGTTCATTGTGGTAGAATAAATGACTTGCTTGGGTAATTTCTTCAATCTTCGCTTTGATTCATTAAAGATTTCCTTCATAAAGTTATACTTCTTGATGGCTACCTTGGGAGGAAGTTTTCACTTTTTTGATTCATCATTTTTTAATCTAAAAAGCAGTTTGGTTCCTCGATATTTCGAACTCATCACTTTGGTCTCTATATTTTGACAAAACATTCAATTTGATCATTTAAGGTAGTACTGCTGTTAGTGTAGTAGTATACGACTACAATGCCTTTCATTACAGTCACTTTGGTTCCTATGTTTTTCTTTTCTGATAGCACCGTTTTGTTGTCCGAATTTGGTCACTTTGGTCCCAATGTTTTGACAAAACTAACTATTTGCCTTATTTATTGTTTCACTTAAGTTTCCTGATTTAACTACATTAATGTTTAGTTGCATGAGATATTTTTTTGATGAAATAATTACACGAGACTTTCACTTCTCTTGCTCTATTGCTTCTTTTTTGGGCTTTAATTACATCGCTTCTCTTACTCGACAGAACATAAGGAGCAGTTCCTTAATGGGTCTCGACATTTACAGTTAGTTGAAAAGCCGTGATGAATTTTGAAAACCGTATTACCAAATTACAGATACCCTCCAAATATAGGAGCCAAAGCTGTTTTTTACTGATCTACAGGAAATCATTGATTCATTCAATGTGTTTATCATCTGTCATGTTGATCTTCTTTGTGCTTGATTATGTTAGCAGTGTGTGAAGCTGCAGTAATATAGCCTTAAAGAAAAAGTGTTGCCATTAGGATTTCTTTTACCTCTCTACACCATGCTTTACTTATGGAATACCTATATGTTTTAAAGTTTTACACTGTTTAATGAGTTGAAAATTTCTTATATTTATTTAAGCTGTTGAACATATGTTTCTGGATATATTTATACATAGTTATTATTACTATTCTGTCCCTGTTGAATCAGGTAGGAATGGCGAAAGAATGTACAGATGGAAAGAAAAGGTTCACTTTTCTTTTTGGAGGCAAATTCTATTATTAATCGTTTTGTTTATGTGATATCATGGATTAAATTTGGCCAAAATCATCATCATCTTGAGAATTTTGGTTGAACAGTAGAGTCACAGAATACATCTTAACTCGTAGATCAGTACTTTTAACAATAGGAACATAATGCTGGGCCATAACGTACAAGCTTAAGCGCTCTGAGTCAATTTAGAGAATTGATGTGGTATCAGAGCTATAGATGTCTCGAATTCAAGCTCCACCATCACATTATATATTCATATGTCATAAGGTTATAGAAAAGAAAGCTATTTTGTATTGAGCTACAAATAAGCTTGCAGGTGAGAGGATGTGTAAGAATATGAACTTATATATCTGGTTCATATTCTAAAAACTTTAGTTTTAGGTTAGTTGATTACTAGATTCATTAGTATTAAAATAGTTTATTATAAAGTGGACCTTATTTCACTCGCAGATGCTGGAGGAAGCAGCTCATAATTGCGAAGGAAGCGAGGAGGGTTGATGCACTATGCTATAGGGTATCCCTTAGCCATAAGCTTCTCAGCAGGTCAACAAAGTACCATAAATTGCATCAAATTGTTGATCAAGCAATGAAGAAGCTGGAAGGTGAGGTTGGCCCTCTGGATTGCTTACCCAACTTGGGTCGGGGGATCGTCAACAGGCTCTCGGTTGGTGCCGAAGTCCAACGTCTCTGTGTCCGAGCTATCGAGGAGCTCAGCTTGATGCAATCAAGTAACGCACCTGGTTGCCAGCTCCAGCGTAAGACCTCTTCACTTAGTTATCTTTCAAAGATGTTTCTTCGACTTGCTTCTGTGAAGATATTGTAAATTACTTGCAGAATCCAGGTTCTTGTCCTCTAGCTTTATCCAATTCGAAGATATTTCGTCATCCTCAATCACTCTAGTTTTGGGCCTGGAAGATGAAGAGTTAGTAGGTTATACCTTGTGGACTCGCACTGTCGATTCGATTGACTATCCCGTCGAACCAATTGGTAGATTGTATAAGCCGAATGGTAGATTTCAAGTAACCGGGTTGATTCCAGCTACAAAATATATCTTCAAAGTTCTTGCCTTTAGTGATTCAAGGGAGTTGGGGGAGTGGGAAATTCGAGTGAGCACCAAGTCTCCGAACAAAGATGTTATGAGCTCAGCGGTCGAAGGAACATCACCGAAGACGAACAGCAGTGGTCTATCCAATCCCTCTTCCGAAGGGGACGAATCCCATAACACTGGCACGTATGCAGAGAAGGTTGATGTGATGGAATCAGAGAAATCTTCTGATCAAGTCCCCAACACCCTGGAGGAAATGCCAGGTCTCTCAGGATCAGGCTTGGACGAGGAACCCACATATCTAAACAATACGGGTTCTCACCGGGGTTCGACGAATTCTGGAGATCAAAATCTGATTTTCAGTGCTCCGAAGTTGGAAAATGAGTCGAACGTTGCAGCTGGAAAAGAGATGATTATTGCTCCATCTCCCCCTATCACACCTTCGAGTTTGGGCAGTTTACTTCTTGAAAATGGCACGGCAAAGCCAGAGAGAAACCCCGAGAGCTCGACAAAGCGAAGCCGTGGGAAATGTGCTGCAATCATCTGTAAACAAGACGGGTCGGTGGAAGGAGACTACGAGTATTGTGTGAAGGTGATCAGATGGCTCGAATGCGAAGGCTACATCGAAAGCAACTTCCGGGTTAAGTTCTTGACCTGGTTCAGCTTGAGCGCGAGCCCGCAGGAGAGGAAAGTCGTAAGTGTGTTTGTCGATACGCTGATCGACGATCCTGGGAGTCTCGCCGGACAGCTGGTGGATTCATTCTCTGATGCTATATATGGTAAGAGGCCACCTCCAGTGCCAACTGGGTTCTGTATGAGGCTGTGGCACTGAAGGAATTGAAGGACGTTATTTCTTCACTGGTAAATTTTATTGGAGCTATTCTTTTGATGAAAATTCTTGCATATAATTCTTCATTGGGAATTATATTCATGGGTCTAAGATTTCAATATGAGGATAATGTGATTTCTCTCTGATTTGTGTTGCAGCTAATTATCATTTGAACATTTTGTTCTGTGTAAAGAGTATGTTCACCTTATTATTTGTGGGTCTCTTCGTTTGGGTTTTCTTCCGGTAATGAGTCGACGACGCGTGAGAGGTAATTCTATTTAGGGTGAGTTTATTTGGATAGAACGGTTATTCTATTTCACATTTATTTCTATTTCATATTTTATGAAATAGTCATTCATTCCTCTCACCTAAAGAATAGCTATTCCTTGATTATTTTTTATAGGTTAAAAATATTATTTTAAAATTACTCTTATTTATGTACATACTTATATATGTATGTATATGTATGTATATTTATATACGTATTATTATATGTGTACTATGTATATATATATATATATGTTTATATAAGTTACATTCATCTAATTATATGCGTAAAATTAATAACAAAAAAATTATTTAATTATATTTATAAATATTTTAGTATTTTTTTTTATTTATTTCTTATTTTTTATTTTATTTTATTCAATTAAATAAAGAAATTGTCATTTCATTTTTTGATAATTTTATTTCAATTTTATTTCATTCTATTAAAGTGAATGTATTATTATTATTATTATTATTATTATTATTTTTTGTCCAGTGAAATGTTCGATAAGAGAGCATCGCTTTACATAGAGCTGAATAGAGGAAAAAAAAATGTTAGGGTAATAAATCCCAATTATTTGTGGAATTGACTTAGCAAAATGAACGGTGAACAAGATTTTAATAGTAGAATCATGATGATTGAATACCTCATGGCATTTTGGTTTGAAATGATTTGTGTTGCATAATATGTTATACTTGACTCACACTTCTAGAAGTTTGCATTGCGAGTTTTTTTAAATTTGTCACTTCTACGTTTTTTTACTTGATTAGTTTTAAAATTAGATATTTACATATATAATCCTCTATATTGGAATCTATAATTACAAGTTGACCCTCCCACATTAACTCCTACTTACAGTCTGAAAGATTATAAAAAAAATCTTTAATTATGCATTCAAATTAATAGATGATGTGTAACTATTAATAGGTTATAATTTGATGAAAATGAGTCAATTTGATATATTTAAAATATATAATATATAAATTTAGTTAAAAAAATAGCCAATGAAATCAATGTAAATAGAGATTAGTAGTTATATACTAAAAAAAAAAAGGTGATATTTGTAAATATTTAATTTTAAGAATTAAATGAGTAAAAAAAATTTCTAAAGAAATAAATAGCTAACAAAGTTAATGTAAATATCTAAAGAAAATGTGCTTATTTGACACTAGTATTCTGATTTTCTCTTAAAGAGAAATAAAATGAGATGCTTAGTGCAATAATCTTTTTTATTTTTATTTTTTTTGATAGAACTTAGTGCAATAATCAGGTCAACTACAATATATATGAGAAGTTTTTTTTTTTAAATTTTTAATATATATTACAAATATGTGAGAAGTTTGAAAAACTATTGCTTTGGTTTATGCTTAAAGGGTAGCTTCAAGTTATTTGCTTTAATTTTACTTTTAATTTTAATTTAAAGAGTGACAGACGTAATTTTCTCATTTATTTTATTTTATTTTTAAATATAGACAATATAATAAAAAAATTTGTAGTTCTTTAGAATTGATATAGAAGAAACAAACAAGATTTTAAAAATCGGATCGACTTTAGAACCGGTAGACTGAAAGGTTCAAGGTTCAATAGTCGAACCGGAATCGAACCAGGATGATGTAAAAATTAAAAAACTTATAAAATATAATTTAAACATAGTTGAGATATATATTATTCACACATCAATACAATAATTAGACATAAAATAAATATTTAATAATTAAATTTAATAAATAATATCTTATGTCAATAACTCAAAAAATAAATTCAAGTAAATCGAAATAACAATAACCCAATAAAATATTCGCAAATCACAAATTGAGTATAATATTGAGTACATCATTAAAAGATCTGAACAAATAGTATATTTTATCAATACTAAAATACTAAATCATTTCATCATTTCATCAAATACTAAAATACTAAAATACTAAATCATTTCGAGAGGACGGGGACTGGAAAGGATACTACGAGACAAGGGGAATCGCGAGTTCGCGACTGTCGTGCGAGTAGAGGCTGCAGACGGAGGCTGAGTTCGGGATCCAGGGTTTAAATTTTTTTTTTTTTTTAATTTTAAACTCAACCGATCCAACCGTATTGGTTCACCGGTTGATCAGTTAAACCGCAGTTTAGACCGATTCTGACCGATTTTAAGCAGATCCGATTATAAAATTAAACCGAACCAATTGGCTGACTGATTCACGGTTCGGCCGGTTGAACCGACTGAACCGGTCCGTATTTTAAAACCTTGGAAACAAGAGCTTTGTCTGCCATATTTGGCACCGACCAACAAACACAACCAAATAGTTTTAACCATTTATTTTATCTTTCTACGTATCAAATTAACTATTTAAAATGACATTATAGTTCAGTTAAATATAAAATAGTGATGTTTTTTATCGAAGATTATTAAAATTTTAAAAATATAACAATACTATTTAATTTTTAAACATATATTTTAAATTTTAAAAATAATAATTTAATGATTAATTTAACAATTTTTATAAAAAAAATCACGTGAAAAACTTTTAAGCGGAAGAAATTCAATTAATTTTTATTTTTATAAACCTACGTAGCATTAAAGTCTGTCTACCTCAAAAGACCAAACGGTATTAACCTTTTTAAATTTTTTTTTACCCATATATCATTAGATATTAGGAGTCACTAAAATTTGAAATAAATATTTTATGACTCTAACGTTATATTAAATATCTAATTACCAACTGGTCTAAAAACTTAAATTTATAAGTTGTAACCCAATAATAATTTTATATTCTAACAAGTACCACAAAATTTTTAATAATACAGGTGTAGAAGAGAAAATAAATAAGCAAAAGGCAAAAAGACGAGCCAAAACTTTTATGTGAAAATTGAGATGATTTGAGAAAACTATGAAGCCGATTTTAGTTAGAAGAGAGAATAATTATATATTTATAAGACATAAGTCGAGAGACTTTGGACTTAAAAGTACTCTAACTAAAGAGGCATAGACAAAATGGGTAACATAAAAGTCGGAGAGAAAGACTTGATGTTTTTCTTATCCCAAACCCTTTGCCTTCCATTGTTCCTTCTATTTATGACCTTTGAATCATATGATGACTTCTGATAGCAATCCTTTTGGGATCCTGTGGTTAAGCTCTTTTTGCCATTGATTCCTCAGAAGAGGCAGGAGGTAGGACAGAGCCTCACGCTTCTTGTTGTCCAAAGGATTCCAGGTCTGATATCAATGAGAAAAAGATTAGATGCAAAATCACACCAAACAACAAGGCAATTACATCTTTTTGAGCATATCAGCTCAAACATTTTATGATAAATACAGTAAAAAGAACAGCAACAAAGACTTGGTCTCAAATTCATTAATTGGGATTTGCGATATAGATTCTTTTTCTTCATTCAACTTTAAATGTAAAATAACTCCTCATAAGCACAACTGATTTAACATATCGACAGCATAGAAGGAAAAACCACGAATAATGACAACTATGACGAGATGAAAATGGGGAAAAGATTATTATAGAAAGAAATAACTGGATATAGAACACAAGATCAAAGAAAGCTTGTCTACGTTGATGGAGATGGAAATGGGAAAGAGAAAAAATGTACAAACTATAAAACTATACTTAAAAGCACCAGCATAAGATAAATAGGTGTAAATACATTAATTTTGGAAGAGACAGTAAGGGTAGTCATCAAGAGATACAAGTTCATGAGCCAATGTTTGGAAAATCAGACGAATACCATCATACACAAGAATCTTGATCTATTAGAGATTCCTCTCCCTCGGCACCACAAATTCCGCTTGGTTGGAAGCAGCTCATGGGATGAATCAAGCTTCAGTCCGGTGCAGCTAATTCAACAGAGGTAACCAGCTGACTTTCCTTTCTTCTGATACAAAGAGACATGATTAAGAAAAAGTTGTTGGGTTTAGCGTGTAGTTTTGAAGTGTTACTTCAATGGTACTGTTAAAGCCAACAGAAAAAAAAAAATTTAACATATTAAACTAACCTGCGAAATGAGATTATTATTTTTATGAGCAAGCTTTCTCCGTCCTTCCCACTTAAAATTTTATTTCTTCTATGGATACAAAACATCATTAAAAAAACCAAACAGGTTCTCGCTCGCTCATAAGCCCTAACAAACAAATTACTTTTGTTCTTATGAGCAAGGTTAACAATGACTTTCGTAGTAGGATTCATGAACTAAGCATTCTCCATACGTTTCTGTAAAATTGGCGTATAAATTGGGGACCGAGGGGATAATCAATTAGGAATACGTCATTATATGTAGTTGTTGATAATAGGATGAGGTGAGCATGGATTAGTTAGCAAAATAATATAGTTTAGGATGTATAATGATTTGACATAGGTTTGATCAGCGTTTCTGAAACTGGGTTAGTACCAAAATGCATTAAATTTTAATGATTTTACACGATATGCTTCATAAAAAAAAAAAAAGAAAATAGCATATGTTCACAAACTTAGCAAACAAGTCGAGAACAAAAAAGCATAGACTTTTTTAGCTGCCGCAATGACCACGCCCATGTGTTCCCGAATGATTGCACCAACCTCGAACATCTCATGAGATGTTTAAATTGATGCATCGATGTTGACCTTCACAAAACCTTCTTGAGGAGGCTGCCAAGATAAAGGGGATTGAGATGCTTGGGAGGGGGCCCTTGAACCAACTCTGTTAAATAAAAGAAAATTCTTCTTGCTCTCTCTAGAGTCTTACTAGCCGAAATGGGAACTACTTTAAAAATATGGTGGTTACATGTCAGCCAAATGCTCCGAACAATCACACAGAAGACTGCTATATCATTAAGATTGCCCATTCTGCAATGAAGCATCGAAGATCAGCAAAAAGGCCCCTTTTTACCTGCTATATCACAGATTAGGATTCTAATATCTTCAGTCATTCCTTTTGGCGATACGTTGTAAAATCTTGTCTAGAACTGTAAGAAAATCAACAATGACAGCTGAAGTTAAAACCCTTGACATGCTTTAGGAAGATAAGAGACCTACTGAAGGACCACCAGGATTCTATCATCCTTTTTCTTCTTTGAAAGTGAGGAGAATTACCCTTCCAAAAAACAAAGAAAGTGAAGAGAATTAAATCCGAGGCGACTTCGTGTATCTCCAACCTCCCTCCCACCTTCTAGTAATCATGTTCGAGAAGGCTTTTCTATTGTACGGTTTTCTTGTCAAGATGTTTCCATCCAAAACATAGGTGATGAGACTCATTCCTTTTTGCCAAAAGAGTACCAATGACACCAATAAGTTCTTTTTCCTCCTATATAATCTCTAAGGGATCTCTATCGACTGATTATTTCCTCCATCTTCAATCTATGGGCCCCGGAGATGATAATCTCATAGGCCAGACTGAGAGAGACAATTTAGATGCAGAAATACTGAGAAGTAAAAGTAGTTTCAAGATAGTTCAAAAAATGATAGCTCAAATGCATTTAAAATGATTAATGAATCAAAGTTTTGGGATTTTAAAAATAAAAAACTCTCAATAATGGCAGAAAGCATCCGAATTGGAAGAATCATTCACCTTGTTACTTTTGGGACATCCAAACCATCTCAAGCATCCAGCTGCATAATATTCCAAAGCATCTAGTCAACAATTCAGCAACATCTCAATATTCAGATCACATAGCATCTGATAAATCTCATCGAGCATAGGATGAATATTGTCATTTGCAAGAAAACGGTGGGTGACACCATCAAATTCAATGAGACTCCATCCAGACGTCGCAATAACTCCCTTCTCTTTCATAGCTCTTCTCACATCTGCCACACCCTCCCACCTCCCCATTGCAGCATAAACATTTGCCAAACCAACGTATCTCCCATATCGATCTGGCTCAAGATTGATCAAGTGCCTACCGACTCTTTCTCCTAGTTCAATATCTCCATGGACGAAGCAACCGTTAAGCAAAGCACCCCATATTGCTCCGTCGGGCTCCATTGGCATATCCATGATCATCTTTTCTGCTTCCTTAGTCTTTCCTGCTCTACTTAATAAATCGACCATGCAGCCGTAGTGCTCTATTGAAGGAGAAATCCCATAAACTGTAGTCATTTCCCTGAAACGGGCCCTCCCTTCATCAATCAAACCTCCATGATTACAAGCCGTCAGGAGACCAATGAAAGTAATGGCATTGGGCTTCTTTTTGTCGCTTAACATCTCAGAGAAGAGGTGAACAGCAGAATGGCTGTAACCATTCACGGCAAGACCCATGATCATCGCAGTCCAAGCCGCCACATCTTTAATAGGCATTTTTTCGAACACTTCCCTTGCACGTTGCACGAGTCCGCATTTCGCATAGAAATCCAGAAGAGCAGTCCCAAGCTCGGGGCAGTATTGAAACCCATGGCAATCAACATACGAGTGGATCCATCTCCCCTCGTCATAAGCTCCCAAAGCAGCACTAGCACTCAAAGCACTCACCAGAAGGGATCTGTTGAGCTTCGCAGATTCAGGAACCTTGAGGAGGCCACGAAACAATTCCATCGCCTCCTCGTGCCTTTTGTTTTGAACATAACCGGCGAATATAGCGCTCCAAGAAGCATCATTTTTTACAGGCATTTCATCAAACACCGCTCTTGCCCTGTCCAGAAGGCCATGGCTGCAATACCCACTAATAAGGCTCGTCCAGCAGACAACATTTCTGTTAGAGCATTGGTCGAACACTCTGCAGGCAAATTCCATCCCTTCCAAATCGGAGTAACTTCGGATCAGAGAGCTCGTTACATACACATCCGGATCAAAACCGAGAATGAAAATCTGCGCATGAACCTGAAACAGAGATAAAAGATGAGCGCAAGCCTTGACGGTGAACGGGAAGGTATGCATGTTGGGATAGACAGAACAGCGCCTCATCTGGTTGTAGATTAAGAAGCCCTTGTGAGGTTCAGGGCTCTTCGAGAATCCCCTGATCATGGTGTTCCAGTTGAAGATGGTAGGCGATGGGATTCTGCCAAACAGTTGGCTGGCTTCATGGATGTCGCCGATTTCAACGTAGCAGGCGAGGATCCGGCTGGTGATGTAGGCGAAGCGGGAAAGCCCCGCGGTGAGCGCGTGAGCGTGGATCCTCTTGAGGCGATCTGCGTTTGGGTATTTCTCTAGGAAGGAGAGGAATGGATGACGGAGATGATCCCAAGTGGAAAACGCCAGGGTTTTTCTGAAGAACCATTCCGTCATCCCCCGGTCGGCGACAAAGCGAGGAACGGAGTTATGAAAGACGGAGGAAGAAAGGAAAATTGTTGGCAGAGGCGCGCACACAAGTAGCTGGCGACGCGCCAAGTGGCGCCATTTAGAAAAATTATTGGGTTAATTACTGAAAGATACTTATAATTAAATTATACTTACTGATTGATCCATAATCTTTTAAAATTTACAAAAAAATTCTTATTTTAAAATTTTTATAATACTAAAAATAAATTCCAGTAAATTATAATTATTATATAATAGATACTTATTAATAGTTTCTGTCAATATTTAAGATATATTTTATTTTAAATATTTAAAAATTCTATTTTACCTTTTAATAATAGCTCCCCTTCTCTCTTTTCTGCACAGGCGCTTACACAGATGGTAGTTTGATTGTTCGTTCTGTTCATTGACAAGCACGTGCCTTGAATATCCCATTCACAAGACAACGATTGATGTTTTTCGCGTACCGCACTTAATAATTTTTTGAGAGTTTACCTAGTGATTGATATTAGCTCAAGTATTTGATCAACATTATTTTGAATCAAGTTTATAGCGTGGAGCCATAAGCCAGATTTATGACTCATAATTTATTGAGTTAGAATTCAAGCCATAGTTAAATTAAATTTAAAAATAATATAGTTTATTTATATAAAAAATATAACGCTTAATTCATCAGGAGATTCGAACTGCAAGTTAGTTCGAAATTAAATGTTAGTTTATAAACAGGTTAATAAGATTAAAATTAAAATTTATATTTTTAACTAAATTTAATATAAAATTTGACATACTATAGGTGATTGATTAATTTTAACTTACATATTATTTTTTACATAAATTGTAATATTAAAATGAAATTATATGTTATATCATATTTATATTTATTTAAACTATGATGTGAATCTTCGTAAAAAAACTATGATGTGAATCAGCGATTTTTTATTTTTTCATCTTTATTTTATATTAAAACATCAAAAAATAGGTGATACAGGTATACCTGGGCATCAGGCTCAGGCCAGGTCGAGCTCGAACCGAATCACTAAGTAAATGAGTTAAATCATACTCATACATATATATATATATATATAT
>JAEMOT010003597.1:295869-334703 GCA_019297695.1 Apostasia ramifera
GAAAGAGTTCATTCCAATCACCATTAAAAATTTGTTATTATACATTTCACATCTTCTTAATAAAAAATTATATATAAATCTTTTAAAGTGAACATATATTTACATTTTAGTACTTAAATGACCGAATTATTTACATTTTTATCACCACAAATTTAATGAAATTACCTTTTGAATGTTAATTAATTAAAAAAACTATTAAGATCTCCTGCATAACAAGCTCTTAGTATAAAAATTCAAGATATTAAATTTACTATATAATTTAAAATAATATAAATATTATATAAAATATTAAAAAAATTTAGCTCCCGTTATGCTCCAATGTTCATGCCCGTCAGAGCATGAATGATCGGGTCGGACTGGGCCGGATTAAAGGAATTATATAAAAATTTTATTGCAATTCTTGCTCTTAAAATTTTTAGGTTGGGTCAGTTCGGGTCGGGTCGGGTCGGGCCGGGCCGGGCCGGGCGAGTACCGGGACCGTGCCCCGGTCTACGTACAGGTCAGCGGCGACCGGCGGGAACGAGGCTTGCGATGTTTATCCGCATAAATAATTCACTGATGCTTATTATGCGGCATCTGCAGATAAAATCAGCAAAATTCTTCAAAATCCGTGTGCTGTTCATCACTTTTTGACAGTCGCATAATAACAATCGTGCGGAGAGTCGCCTAAAACACTTTGTGTAAAATATTTTAAGGTGCCGTGCAGAACGGACAGTAAACACTCATGCTCGTAATTAAAAAACAATTAAGTTTATTTTGTAATTACTTAATTTTTTTTTATTTAATATCATTTACTCGCATTCAATTTTTTAAAAAAAATATAAGAAAAAATACTGATAGGTCTCTAGTATGTATCTCTAATAAATTATAAAAATTAAAATTTATTTTCCAAAAAAAAAAAATAATTTCTTATTTATTAAAAATAAAATTTTAATTTTAACGTTCTAAAACTTCAAAATAAAATTTCTAAGTAATAAATTTTAATAATGTAATTTCAAAAAAATAAATATTAAAATTTAAAATTAAATTTATAAATAAAATTTAAAATGTAAAATTATGATTCAAAAATATTTAAAATATAATTTGTTTATTCTACTCCCACTCTCTTCCTTTAGTAGATTTTCAAGGATAATGATTTAAAATTATCAAAAAAAAAAGATGATCTCCTCAATTAAATTTTATGATTTTTCTCTTGTTGTTCCAATTTTTGGCTTTCTTCTCTTCTCTTATATAAAATTATTAAATTCGTCTATCACAGAATCGAATGCTTCTTTTTTATTACACATTTTGCTTATTAGCAAATAAATTTTCATAAAAAGTAATATTCTCTTAAACCAATAAAAAAGGAGCTTTACCTAAATAGTAGGAGTTTTCAAATTTAAACCATACTATCATAATTTTCAAATTGAGTTCAAAAAAGTATGATGTTCATAAATAAATTAAAAAACTAAAAAATCATAAAAAATCATATATTTAATGTATTTTTTAAAAGATTCACATATTTCAACGATCACTCTAATAGATTCACATATTCTAAGATATGTGAAATTATAAGCATGAAATAGAGAATAACTTCTATTCACGTGAAATTATTGGCAAAGAATAGATTTAGGAATTCGGATATTAAATTTATAAAATTTTAATATTATATTTTTAAAATTAGAGACCAGAACATAATTTACCCATTTTTTAAAGCTGTAATTTACCCAATTTTTAATTTAAACTATGATGTGATTACATCTCAGCCAGTTTTAATTTTTGTTATATTTAATTCATATTAAAAAATCAAAAAATAAATTGACCCACAGGTCATTGGAAGTTTGGAACGAATGAGGCTTACGGTTGGTATCCGCATACATATGTCAGTTGGCGCTTATTATGCGGCACCTGCCGATAAAATCTTTGAAATTCTCAAAAATCCGTGAGTTATAGTTCATCGGTTTTGACAGTCGCATAATTGCAATCATGCGGAGAGTCGCCTAGAAAAACTATTTTAAGGTGCTGTGCGGAGGCGCACATTAAAAATGCACTAAACACGCATACTCGTAATTAAAAAACACTTAAGCTCTTTTTAATCATTTAATCGCATCCAATAATTAAAAAAATAAATGACAAATTACTGATAAGTCCCTAATATTGATCTCTAATTTCACTTTAATTTTTAATTCATATATTTTAAAATTTTACTTGAGTTAATATTTTTTATAATCCTTCATTTATGTTCTTAAAATTTAAAATATAAACCTAAAAATAAAATAAAATAGAAACGACTAACTTCATATAATTTTAATTAATAACTTAAATAAAATATTTTAAAAATTTAAATTAAAATATAACTATAGATAAACAGTAATTTACCCTATTTTTGTACAACTAAGTTTCATTTAGATAAAAAAATTACTTTTAAGTAAATATCAAAGTACAATTAATTTTTTGATAATCCCAATGTTGCTAAAAAGTGAAATTTTCATAAAGCATTATTATGATATTTATAACTCTCTGAAAAATTCATAACCATTTAAAATTGGTGATATAAAATCATGAAAGCCATATATTTACTAATAAATCATGTACTTTTATAATAGATGCATAGGCTAAAGTTAAATTATTTGACATATAAGTGCTGCCAAATTTAGTCATTGATAAATGTAAATTATTTCATATTTTGTTCTGTCAAAAAAAAACAAATTATGGTTTCATCAACTTACAAATTATTGATATAAAAAAAAACTTACAAATTATTATTTTCTTTTACGTGTTAATGACATTTGGTTTTGACAGAAAATATATTATCTATTTTTGTCATGCTCAAAATATATTATTGAGATTAAAAATTCTTTCATACATTGGGATATTTTACTAATAACACATAATATTATTAATCAAAAACATTTAAACAATCACATGAGATCATAATAAGAATTTTTAAAAACCTTAGATAGCCTAATTACAAGCAAATATGCCTTAAAGTTGATGCCAACCCAAATTGACACCCCTAATCTCACTAATGAATACTTGATCCAGAATATCTGAATCATATTTATTTTTAATTTTTTATTTCGTAATATTTATTAATGCAATATAATAAAATAATTTTCGCTGCCAATTAATCTTCTCCACGGAGTACACTCCCCTCTTCCCTCCCCATCACACACATAGCCCCTCCGCACACTCTCTCTCTTCCACGTAGGCACACACAAGCTTACACAAAAGAAAAATTTTTATGTGCACAATGTGTGCCATGTCATACGTCCACACATAAATAAAATTAAGCCACGTGGTACGACGGACTGTTACGTAGCACTGATTTTTGACTACGTAGCACTGATTTTTTGCTACGTAAAACTACATAATATTGATGCCTTGTTATTTAAAGCTACGTAGCACTAATTTTTTGCTACATAGTACTGACTTTTGCTACGTAGGATTACATAATATTGACGTCTTATTATCTGAAGCTACGTAATACTGACTTTTTACTACGTAGAGTTACGTAATATTATATAGATAACAAGACGTTAATATTATGTAGTCCTATGTAGCAAAAAATCAATGCTACGTAAGAAAAATTAGTACTACGTAGCAAAAAAACCAGTGCTACGTAAGAAAAATCAGTACTACGTAGCAAAAAATTAGTGCTATGTTGCTCCAAATAATAAGGCATCAATATTATGTAATCTTACGTAACAAAAAATCAGTGCTACGTAATAAAAAATCAATACTACGTAGAAAAAAATCAGTACTACGTAACAGCCCGTCATGCCACGTTGCTTAATTTTATTTGTGTGCAAACAAATGACATGACACACATTGTGCACACAAAATTTCTTTGCACAAGCCCCCTCAACTCTCTTTCTAGAACCAATAAGCTGAAAATAGCAAGTACTGATAAACATAATATAAATTTAAAAATTTGAATAAATATTAAAAATAAAATTAAAAATTTATTAAATTAATAGCAGACGTCTTTGTTTATAATATTAGGTAAACTATAAAGACCTCAACAAGTTTTTAAAAACAGTAAACCAAATAGTAGCTATAAATTAATTATAAAATCCTTGAGTAATTAACTCTAAAAAAATCCCAAATTAGTACAGTTCACCTACATCAAGAGATGTGAACTAAAACATTAAAATCGAAAGAAAAAAAAACCAAACCAATTAAATTCAATTGATTTGATTCAAGCTACATCCAATGATTTAAATTCATATTTATGAAAAGCGAATTGACCGATTAACTAAATATGTTCAACAATTAACGAGCCATCCAATTACACTTTGTGCCGATTAGATAAGCAAGAAAAAAAGTTCACTAGTGCCAGTGCCGTGAGAAAAATCAGTGCCGTGAGAAAAATCATTAGATAAAACATTAAAATCTTATGAAGATTTAGATTTGAGCATTCATCCCGAAAACTTAAACCAGTGCCGTGAGAAAAATCAAAGCAAAATTGGGAATTCCTTGATTTTAACTAAACAAAACTAAACCGACCAAACCTAGCCGGTTTGTAATCTTATTTGATCAGTTCATTTTTATGAACAGAAAATCCGAAACAGGCACTTTTTTTCCCTACTGTTTGCACTCCTCAACCTACATGAATTTTTCTTCATTAAACTCTACTTACAGAAATGCTCTTTTTTAGCCCAAGCAAACCAAATTGATGATCATATTCTGAATCGTGTTTTATTTTCTTTCCTCTTGGACATCACGACTTCCCCTTCTACTTACATACAGAAGCCTCTATAGATATAACTTATGGACAATCTTTCATTAAAAGAACCTAATCTATTTCCTTTGTTGATAAGAAAATTAGCTGCAACGACTAAAGACGTAAGCTGATGATGCTAATAAGACGGGAAATGGTTGAAAGGAAAATATACGCAGCACCGAAGTAAATGCATTGTTTGTGCTCCAACTTCCCTGCAATTTCTGCTCCAAAACTTAAAGCGCCCAAATTTACAGAGCAAAAGAATGCAGTTTTCAGAGCATTTACCAGACCTGCATGCATGCAGAGCAAGAACTGGCAAGCAAAGCAGAGAAGAGTTAGAACTGAAAAACAAATCCAGAGTAGTATAACGCAAGCGATTAAATCGCCTTGGGCTCACCAATTCAGCTGAAGAACCAGTATGCTAACTGACAGTATGAATCATTTCACTACATTGGCAGCATATCTCTGTGGGCCTGGGAAGACATTCATACAACACCAGCAAGATGAAATTACTACGGAGAGAAACCTACTGAAACATCTAAATGTATTACATGTGATGCTCTTCAATCTGATTGAGAGGGAACTGCCATTGATCTCCACCAGAAGCATCCATATACCTGAAAAAATAAAAATCAATCTTATAAAAAACCAGACAACTTGAAATGCATGCAATAATTCTACAAGATAAAAGCAAAACAGCTTAGGTTCCTGCATTTGAAGACTATCCACAAGCTGGTCATTTTGCTTTGGTCTCAATCTTTTTTTAAAAAAAACCATCTTTTCAGGTGACCGAGCTGCTGGTTGGATAGCCAGAAAATTTTCATTGTTCTTCTATTATTTACAAGATTCTTTCAGATCAATGAAAATCATAATCCACAACAAAGACTGTCCGAAAAGTGACATGTTCTCATTTGACAAATTCTAATAGAAACTATCAAATAAGACAAAATAGTTTTATAAAATATAAGGACTATGGAGGTTAATTGAAAAAAACTGAGGGGCATTTGGTACAATGTTATTGCGATACAATGTTATTTGAAGAAATTGATAGTTTAGTTTGATGATATATTTAAAAAACATTATAAAAAAACCAAGATTGCCTCTTTATAATGACATTTAGATATCACCCAATTTTAAGTGATATCTAGTCATAATTGAGGAATTGGATTGATTTTTATTGTCATTTTTTGCAATAATCAAATTAAACAGTACAAACATTTAGAAAACACAAACAACTAGATAGCATTGAACCTAACACCTCTAAAGGGACAAACATGCAGAAAGCCTCAAAATGTACGCAACACTGTTTCTCTTCGTAAAATTTGGACTTCACATTAGTAGAAAAAAATGATAAAAAATATATTGCAATCTATAAAGAGAATCATAAAGGACAGGATGATAGGTATATCCCGAACATAAGGTCATTTTTGTTATCAAAACATGAAAGAGTAAAAAAAATCAGTCTCAAATTGTAAGTTGCAGTCTGCAGATGGGAGGCATGAAAAATAAAATAACAGAGGATTTGTGAGCAAAAGTATGGCTAGCTATGGCTAACTATCAAGAACAATGCTAGTTTAACAAGAATTTTTTTTAATAAAATAAGTAAAAATTTGTAAGCCACAGTTTCAACTTCATAAAGAAAAAAAATCCATGAGCTGAACAAATAAAAGGTATATACATCAGTCAATTTCCTAATGGTGTCTAGATGCTCTTTATTAACCACCATTTTATTGCTTGTTTAAGTAGTACATACTTGAGGTTGCACCTAAGATCTTCATAACTCATATTTTCTCATATGCTCTTCTTGTTCTCAGTCAGGACAAAGATGGTCTTCATGATGAACTACGTAACTAAATTGCTAAATAAGCGTTTCATGCACACAAATGTACTTCAAAATCAGTCAAATCTATCAATAGTTAAGTAGAAAAATGTTCATAGGATTTGTGTAAGGAGATGCCGGTGCTCAGATGAACAAGTGATCACTCTAGAGGAGACATTACAAATAATTGTAACAAGGAGAGAGACAGAGGGTTGGCATGACGCTCATAATAGAAAAAATGAGAGGAGGATTAAACATCTTATATTTAAAAATGAGAGGTCCAAGTCACAATGGCAAAGAGAATAAGGGAAGACAAAAAATTACTTAGAATATGGACAAAAACCTGATTTTATTGATCCTAATTTGGTACAGGCATGGTAGTTGACTTTTGCATTTGACATGCTTCACCAGATTTCGAAAGGTCTAATTCCAAGACAAAGGTCAGATCACCAAATTTTTTAAACTATGAGCAACAAAGTGATTAGTTTGCCATGTTTGTCAAAATAAATGAAAAGTAATGAGCAGTTTGTCTTTTATTTGTCTACTATATATTTAAACGAGCATTACATGTCAAATCCAAAAAAGTCAGATTTCTCAATTTTATTATGGAAAAAGCAAAATCAATTCTGATTTAAATCATCAAATCACAACATTATCAATTTATCAGAGCCCATACAAGTGCAAAACCTACATATACGAAGCACACGTTTGAAATGATCTCCAATTACTTGTCCTTAACAAAAAATTAAAAGCTTGTAACAGATCCCATCTTCAGTTAGTGAATTCCAACAATCTATCATTTAGGCAACAATCATAAGTTCCATAAAAAAAAAAAAATCATAAGGGCTAATATCATTCTAGTCTACCATATATTCTGATGCGGGACAATATATAAAATGCACGCCTACTCAGAGATCAATAAGTATAATAGTAGATAAATATAAAAGATTATAAAAATAATATCTGATGATTATATAATGATCAAGAAACTTCAGTATCGTGAACAATCCAAATTTAAATATTTAAGAAACTAGTCCAAATAGTATGTAAATGATTCTCCACGCAGCATAGGGTTGCACTAATTCAACGCGTCAGAGCAAGGGAACGCAGAATATAGGAATACTTACAAATATATAATCCAACATCAATTTTATCACATAATAAATGTAAGGTTCACATGTGTGAGCAAATCAGGCATCTCAATAATAGATGTTGACACTAGATCTCGCAAATACTCGAGATATTGATTAGGCTTTAGGATTACCTCGTTCAAAATATCCGAAACTACAATGACAAGTCACAGCAGTCAGTCTGACATATAGGTACAACAGAGCAATAAATCAACAAGGATGAGGTCGGCGACCAGCAGGCTAATCAGCAATGGAGGCCGAGAAGAGAAAACCACGACGGCGTTGAGCGCAAAGGAAGGATAACAGATGCAAGCGATAGAGGAGCAGCAGAAGCAGACGGTGGAGGGGCCGTCACTGATGGGAAACCGCCAACTGCAGGCAGGTAGCTCGGCTGCGGTATCGAGCGGTGCAACATTGATGACCAACTAGGCTGGAAGGGATGCCGATCAACAACGTTAGGTGCGGGGAGGAGTGGCATCCGATTTCATTAATCAGCAGGTGCGTCGGTGATGGAGGCAAGCAGCAATGTTGACACAGAAAATAGGGCATGAGTGTTGGGCTTTTGGTGGAAGCAAGAGAAGATGTTGAAGGAGAGCGGGGGTGGTGGTCGCCGTCGGGCAGTGAGCTTGCCAATAAGTGCGACGCAAGCGGTGTGGTTGTCAGTTGCAGTGGGCGGCGATGAAGGCGAGCGAAGAAACGACTATATGCGCAGATGCGGTTACGACTCAGGAAAATAGATTAGGGCTGGTAAAATTGTTACTAGGGGCCTGAATTTATGATGAGTTTGAAACAACGAATAGAAGATCAGGAAGAGTTTGGGAAATGCCTTAAGTTTCTTAAAGTATTTCGTGATTCTCACTTAAGGCTCTAACCTTTCTCTTCACCGAAATTTAACACACTAATTTCAAACTCAAATATAATTTATTTTAAAATTCTCACTAATACAAGCATCTGAGGCCCTATATATAGACCAAATAATGATTTAACAAAAAAAGAAACTAAATAAATGATTAATTTAGTTTTGAGATTCATGTTCAAATGAATTAGGAAAGAATTTTTAAAATTAAATTAATTTCCCTTAATTATGCCAGTTGTTCAAATTTGCCTAGGCCCATCCATCCATCCAAATCAACGTAATGTGGCGAGATCTCGAGCGTCGGAATAAACTCAGCTTAGAATGAATCGATGATCGGGAGGAATCGTGTCCCCACTATACTCTCTTCCATCAAAATTTTTTTGCGAACACGCACAGAGAAACGCATGCTGTGGACATGTGTTTTGCAATAGCAAATGATTTCTCACAGAGAAACGCATGCTGAGGACGTGTTTTGCAATAGCAAATGATTTCTTTGATAAATCAATAAAGTGCATTCTCAAAATTTTAAGCATCCAGAACACAATGTAATAATGAGTGTTACACAAGCAAGCAATGTATCATAAAAATTTCTCCAATCCAGTTTCAAAAAAAAATCTCCAATCAAGATCACGTAAAGTTGTTGATCTACTTTTCAACTATGAAGTTTTGGTTGCACCTTTAAACAAACACCCAATAAATGGAAAAATATCATGTGCTTACTCACCGCTACCTTAATGCGATAACAATAAGCATGTACATATAAATCATGACGACATGCAACAAAATTACATCAAACAATTATTTCCCATCATGAAAAGCTTTTTCGATCAAAACAATTCCTCTTCATAAACATTTATGTATTCGAGCGAGCTGTAGCAACTTTCAGATTGAACATTACCACATTACCACTAACTATAAATTACCCCCAAGTTAATTCAAAACATATTAACCTAATGGTAAAGATGGCTATCTTTTCTGAATAGTACAAACTTAACAATGAAATGTCAGTTTGAAGACCAGATTATTAGAGATGCAAATAGTGAACCAAGTTTTGCAATTGTGTCTATAATCTGCTTTGATAGAAGTTTTAGAAATAATATATATGTTTGGCTCCTTTTTGTGATTGTGCCCTCTATTCTTATATTTTAGAGAGAGATTTTATAGTAAAGTGTTAAGGAAAATTACCATCAACATGGTACCATAGCAAATGCCCAACCCTTCTAATGCGGTCCTCCATCCATCAATTCCTTCTTTACTTTGAGCATCGACGGTTGCTATTGAGCTACATTTCTCTCTTATCTTAGCTCTTGTGCTGCAACGATAGGCTCCTCCCTCTCTTCATCTGGCGAAGAGAGAGAGAATAGAGGGATTTTCTTTCGGAGGTGCAGCTGGCAAACAGATGCAAAAAGCTCTCTTCTTCTCTTCCTCTTACATGTGGTCTTCACGGGAAGACATGCAAGATCCCCTATCCTCCTTATGGCATGGAAACAGAGAAAAGATAAAACATCTCTCTCTCTCCCCCCCCTCACTAAGCTTTTGCAAACCCTTTTTGATTTAGCTTTATTAGCTTAAAATTTTAATTTATATTAAGTAAAATTTCAATAATAATAATAACAAGGGATAGTTTTTTAATTTTATTAGATAAAATTTTAATAATAAAAATTTTAAATATTAATAAAAAATTAAAAGGTAGATATATCCATAAATTTTATTAAAAACTATAATATTAATAAATAAATTTAACATTAATATTAAATGTATCTAATTCTATCGTATATTGTCCCGGAAGTGTCCTGTACCTTAAAAGTGTCTTGCATCTAAAAAATGCCTTAAAAGTATCTCAAAAGTATCATGAAGTATTCTGAAATATCCTCATATGTCCAAGAAGTTTTTAATTTTTTTAATATTATTTTATTAGGACGCAGCATGCGACGTGTCTGACACGGTGTCCTCACGAGTCCTTGTACCTCCACGTGTCTGTGTGTCGGACACGGACATGCCGTGATTTTTGAAATATCCATGGTTCATACATTGGAAAAGTTGGTCTTGAAAAGCTGTCCTGCTACAAACAGAAATTGGATACTCACCCTTAGAAAAGTTGGCCTTGGCCTTGGTTGCTGTCGCCCAAAGATACTGGTCTTACTTTCATGCTCATCAAATACATGTTACAAATCAGCCCCTTCGGCATGTCCTCCATTGCTCGGAGGTCTCAGGGAGATTACTTCAGTGGTCAATTAAACTGGGTGAGCTCGACATCACCTTTGTTCAAAGAAAGGAGATAAAAGCCTAAGTCCTTGCAAATTTGTGGCTGAACTAACCACTAAAGAGTGCACCTTGATAGCCTTCAAAGGCAAACTAATGTAGGACAAAAAATGAAAAATGATATTTAAATTTATAACCAGCAAAATTAATTATCAAATTATTTTTAAATAAGTGCAAAATACTTTCTAAATAAATTCTATGATAAATAAGATTCTTAAATCCCGCAAATTAAAATATTTTTTAATTAAAATTAAACTGGATCGTCTGATGAATAAGAATTTATCAAGTTAGATTAGGGCGTCAATTTAAATTCAATAAATAAGATCCAAGATTCTAGAATCTAGAACAATATCTCACACTTAAATTCAACAGTAATTATCACTCAAATAAATGTCGGGTCGCGCAATTAGAGCCAAATGAATAATCTAAGTCAAGAGAATAATTTTATATTGAAATAAAATAATCAGATTAATTTGATTCAGAAAAGAAATTATACCTTAGTTAAAGAAATTCAAGTAGTAGCGATGTAAGTGAGGCAAGCGGCTTGGGTCAGTGTGCTCGAGTGACATTTATCGAGCAAAATAGCGAGCCAAGCGGCAAAGAAAATGACACGCTACCTCGCGCTGGTTGGCGAGGTAGCGTGCAGTGGAGGTGAGCACGTGTTAGAAGCAGGGAACAAGGAGGCAACAAGCTTCGGAGGCGGGAGAGTGCGCAAAGTGCTGGAGGCGCTCGAAGATAATCCGAAGAGAGAGAGAGCAATGGATAGAAAACTTTTTTTTTTGGAAAGTGGATAACTAGGCTATTTTGAGGTTTTTTACCAAAGACTAATACTATCATTTTCTTCAATGAAATATTGACACCTTAACCCAGATCTATGCTTTGAAAAAATTCAAATATAATTTCGTTCATCAAATGCTACTTTTTTATTACAATGCAAGACGACTTTTTTATATAGAGAGATCTCACGAAGAAATTTTAAAATATAATATTAAATGCATAAAATAAAATGCCAAATAAATGAAAGCAAATATGGAACTAATTCTATTATAATAAAATAAAATTACCTCCAAATATGACGAGTTTTCAAATCTCCCAAATCTGCTCTAGATCAAATCAAATTAAATCTAAATATGAAAATCTCCAATAACTCGAATTAATTTGAATTTTAATTTTGATTTAGCCATGACGTCATCCTGGTCGTTCAATTCAATGCTGATCTGTGTCTCCACCATAACTCGTGGGTCCTGTAGGCGGATGGAGCTTGTGGGTGCCAATCACAAGGAGTGGGTTTGGTGCTCATCAGCCCAGATGGCTAGAAGTTCTACCATTCCATCAAAATAGATTTCCCAGCCACCATAGCCAAGCCAAGTATAAGGCACTACTCCCTAGGAGTGAATTCGCTCGGGGACTGAGGTCGAGCATCTACAAGCATATAATGATTCCTTGGTGGTGGTTTGTCAGGTACTCAGGGCCTTTAGAACAAAAAATGAAGCCTTCAAAAAGTATCTAGTAAAGGTCAAATTGCTGCACGTGCACTTAGCACTTTACTATTGATCACATCAACAAAGAGCACAACCGTCTGGCGAATCGACTGTTCAAGACAAAGACATCTGATTTTGGGAACAAATCTTAGAGGAGTTGAGCTACGAACTACCAGAGGGCTGAGCTCATGTTGATAAAAACCACACTATGTTGGATGAACGAGATCCTTGCCTACCTTCGGGATAGGATCCAAACCCCAGACCGCGGGGAGGCAAGAAAGCTCAAATGTAAATGCACTAAGTACGTCTTTCTAAATAGTCAACTCTACAAGGCCATTACATAAGTGCCCGCGGCTCTAGGAAGCTGCCGAAGTCATAAAACAGCTCAATGAAGTAGAATGCGGGACACCGCCCACGAGCAAAGCCTTATAGCCAAGATCCTCAGGAAAGGTTACTTCTGGTCTGATGTCCGCAGATATGCTAAAGAGTATGTCTAACAGTCCTCGCAATGGCAATTCTATGCTGGCCTGCAACACCAACTTGCCAGATTTCTACGACCCATCAACTCCTTGTGGACTTTTGCCATGTGAGAAATGGACTTCATAGGCCCCATTCTTGTTGCTGCAATTGAGACGGTTGCTCATCGATAGGATTATTTCACAAAGTGGATTGAAGCCAAAGCCATACCTAACCTAATGTCACGAAATTTAGAGGATTTCTAAGGTTGTTAATTTGATTTGAAAATCAAAGATCTATTGAAATTGAATATAATTTTGCATCGAATCGAAATTGAATCGATTTAAATGAGTTAACTAATGAGCCATTTGCCTGGCTTGGTAATTTTTTTTTGAGTCAATCTTGAGCCGACCACGAATCGGATCGATCTAGCTCAAGATCGACTTGAATTAAAAATAAATAAATATGTAAATTATATATTTATATATTTTAATAAGTAATTCTGTGTAGTTCAGTTTCAAATTCTGCTGGTTGCATCCTATTTCTCTATTTTCTTTTTAAATGAACAGTGTGGATTTAATGTTAGAGATGGATGACTGAGATTGGATTGATCACTATCTATATAGGTTATATGAATTAGCTGCTCCCGTCACCCTAATTCAACAAATGCGAGTTTGCGAGACCGAGACTCGAAGATTGAGATGGGCGACTACTTCTCTGTCCACCACGACGGGTGACTGCTCATTTTCTTCCTCCACACACACGCAGAGATCCACAACGACTCAGCCATTCGGTGATAGACTCTGCATCCACGAATCGCCATCTCCACTCTCTCGAAGATTACAGTGGCTTAGTTGAACAGGAAAATGAGCGTAGATCTCGTAATGACTCAGTGTAATGGTTTCTCAAATTATCTTTTTAATTTTCATGGAATATTATAATATATTGTTTGATTTTTGTACTATTATGGTGCCTTATGATGTTTTTTTATTGAATTTCAGCTCTGAGTGGTTGGGGATCTGAGGAAACTTGAAATCTTGGTTCTGATCTTTGATGTGAATCAGCTAGATCAATTTTGCATATTGATTTTTTGTGATTTTAAAGATTTTATTTATTGATTTTTTATTCTTTAAACTTGATCTTTTCCTTGATTCATGGACTATTGTGGTGCCCTATGATGTTTTTTATTTCATCTCTACTCTAAGTAGTTGAGGATGGGGAACTATAAACTAGAAAGCTTGGTTTGTGGTTTTTGATGTAAATCAGTTAGATCTATTTTCCTAGATTTCAAATTTTATTTCACTGTATGTTTCATTGTTTGTTTTTTGGTTGTGCAACTATTCAATGATCAGTTTGTGAATACTATGGCCTTTCATTAATTTTTTCCCTTTAGATCTGTGCTCTGAAACATGCATTAGCAAAAATGTAATATGAACAGATATCATCAAATATTTAAATTAATATGAACAGGTATTATCAAATGTTTAAACTGATATGAATAGATATTAAAAACATTAACCGATACGAACAGATATTATTGGAGTTCTATGTGTGTAATAAGGGCAGTAAGACATAAATGATTACACTTTCTTCTATATATTGTGTATTCCACATTTGCATACTATAAGAATAGAGAAATATAATGCATGCTGAATTTTCATCTAAGACCAGATTTATATTGCATGGTGCACTGGTTCTCTTTTCCACTACTACAATGATAAGTTATGATTCTGAAGAATAGGGGGTTTGCACATTTTATAATTGATTGCAATTGTATTTTATTCTCCATATTAGACTGGTATGAGCAGATGCTATAAATGCTTGCATGTTTCTAGGACTACACTTGTATTGTTTTGCCCTCTCATTCTACTACATCTTATTTTACCAGCAATTTTAACTCACTCGAAGCTAGGCAAAGAGTCTAGTCAGCATAAAGAAGCTGACAAAACTATTATCATGACTACAAATGTGGGAGATGCGGCTAACAGTAAGATGCAAAAAGAGAATAAAGGCAAGAGAAAGAAATCTAACGTATGAGACCATTTCACAATGGTCATCATAACATAAAAAGGAAAGAAAATTGATAAATAAAAGTGTAAATACTATTCTAAAACTTATGTCAAGCAAAAGATTGAAACTATATCCCAATTGAATAGACATTTGCACATTCATTATTATAGCAAAACTACAGAAGAACTAAATAGAAAATGTATAACCTTATAGTTGAAAATGTTATAAATAATGATGTGGTAGATTCTTTTTATGTATCACCTGTTTATGATCATAGTAGCATCAAGAACATCATAGCCAAAATGATCATTGTGCATTAATATTGTTTCATGCTGATTGAGCACTTATGGTTCAAGATCCTTATCAAGTCAATGAACACAAGCAATACTGAGATCAATCGACAAGACATAAAAAATGAATGTGTTAAAATTTTTGAGATAGAGAAAGAGGCTTAAAAAGACTAAGGCCCCGTTTGTTTTCATCTTAAAAATTAACCTGGTTTAATTTTAATCTTGCATATCACATCATACATAAAATGTAATATTAAAAATTAATTTTATTTCACATTCTACACACATTACTAAAATAATAACTAACTTATATCACATCCCTCACACATCCTAACATAATAACTAACTTTATATCACATCCCTTACATATCTCAATATAATAACTAACTTTATTTCACATCATTCACAATTTTTAATAAAAAAAATCTCTATCTAAATTTAATTTTAACCTTATTAAATTTAACCTTACAAACAAACAGACCCTAAAGGGTATATAAATGGTGTCTCTCACTTGTGACTATTGGATATCTAATTAAACACTTGGATGCACATGTGTGACTGTGTACTATATTGATGCTAAGTGGATCCTTTGATCTAAGATCATTAGCTTTATTGATTTAGCCACCACACACTAGATTTGTCATTGCTAAAGATATTTTTAAAATTTTAATTCAACGGGGCCTACAAAATAAAGTCAGCACAATTACACTTGATAATGCTTCTTCAAGTGACAAAGCTATTGAAAATTTAAAGTCTTTTTTCAGTCGTAAGTTGGGTTTTCAGTTTATTAAAAAGATTTTCTATGTTCATCGTGCTACACATATTTTGAATTTGATGATTCAAAATGGTTTGAAGATTATTAATAATGTTAGATCAAAGAAAAGAGATTCTGTATTATTTTTGAAGCATTCATGAAATTGTTTGTTTTTGTTTGGTGAGATTACTAGGCAGCTTGGGGTTTCCACAAATAGGGGCTTATGTATGAATATGCCTACAAGATGGAATTCTACCTTTTAGGATGCTTGATGCTGCATTTTACTATAAAAATGTCATTCTAGGGTAGGCATGTGGGGATCTTCATTACATCTGGTTACCCTCGTACTAAAAATGAGAAATGTATGAAAAAGCTTAAATTTTTTTTTGGCTATTTTTGATGAGATTACCAGTTTATCATTTCCAACAGAATAAGTTTTTACCAAATATTGTGAAAGTCAAGAAAACATTAGATAAAGGGTATTCTTTCACCAACTTCTTATGTTAATGATATGGCAGCAGCCATGATAGTCGAGTTTAATAAATATTGGTTAGATTATCATATTTGTTGATGATTGATTGCATATTAGATCTTTATGTTAAAATATGTCTTGTCATATTTTTATTCGGAGATCTATAGTCATATTGAAGTAAATGAAAAAATTGAGGATGTCAAGAAGCCTCTTGATGAACTATATTCTTTTTAGGGTAAATTACATCCGGGCCCTTAATTCAAAACTTGATATCACGTAGATCTATGATTTCAAAAAACTAACATTTAGATACAAATCATCAAATGAGTTATTTTTAATTTTTTTTTTTTTATTTTTTAAAAAATGACTAAATTGCCCTCCCTCTTTCTCCTCCCTCCCACCCATCGATTCCCACCAATGTCAGCGGTTTCTTTGGCCGATGACAGAAGAGCAGCGGAGCCGCTGACAGCAAGGGGGACGAGGGCTGCCCCCCCTTCTCCCTCCCCTCAGATGGGGGAAGGGGACGGGAAGCCCCCCATCCCCTTCGTTGATGGCGGCTCCTCCACCTTTAGCGAATGGTGAAAGGACTGCGCTGGTGGCGAGGGCCTGCCCCTTCCCTCTATCTTTAGATCTACAAAAATCTCTTTTACAGATGTAGAGAGAGGGAGTAGGGGGCAAGCAACCCCTCACCCTCTTGTCGGCACAGCTCTACCACCACTAAGCTAGTGCCGACACTGGTGAGAACTAGTGGGAAGGAGAGAGATGGGAAAGAGAGTGGGAAGTTTGGTCATCTTCTTAAAAATTAATAATAAAAAATAGAAAAGAATCCATTTGATGATCTTTTTAAATTTAGAGAAAAAAATATTATTTTTTTGAAATTATGAACTTGTGTGATATTAAGCTTTAAACTAAAGATTTAGGTGTAATTTACCCATCTTTATATGATCATCTCATTCTTGCAAAGGAAGCAGAACTTGAAGTATAACTTGGTGAGCGAGTGACAACACTAGCCCCATTAGCTGTTGATGGAACACTGCTTAGCAAATATGTCTCGTATGACTGACCCAAAATAAATCGCAGGTGATCCCATATTCCCAGGGGCTTTTGTCTTAGAAGCAATCAGCCAAATACAAGTGTATGGAGCGAGTGTACCTATAAAGTAAGAACCTCTCCATTCCCCAAGACGAACATTGAGGGCAGGCTCACCACCCTTCTTCATCAAGCAGTAGCATTCGGGCACGGTTCCTCCACAACAACCACTCCTCCACACTTTGCCTTTCTTCTAACTTTCCTCCATTAGCAAAATAGTGGGTATGGGCTAGTCCCCTCCGCTTTTCGTTAACTTATTCTCCAATGAAAGTGCAAGTGCATGAAGAATGTTCCCTGAAGTATGAACCTCCCCACTCCAAAGACGAACAGTAAGGGTAGGCCCACCCCCTCCTTTGTCAAACGACAGTATTCGGTAATGGAACATCTACAATAAGCACTCCTCCCCACTTTGCCTTTCCATCGACTTTCCTCCATCAGCAAAACAATGTGCGGGTGAGTCCCTCAGCTTTTCGCCAAGTTATCCTCCAATGAGAGTGCAAGTGCGCGTACATAGTATTCCCTAAAGTAAGAACCACCCCACTCCAGAAGAAGAACATTGAAGGTAGGCTCATCCCGTTTGAGCAGCAAAGTACTTAGGAATGGTTCCTGTACAACATGCAGTCCTCCTCACTTTGCCTACCTACCGACTTTCCTTCATCAGCAAAACTATGCGTGCGGGTTAGTCACTCAGCTTTTCATTGACTTATCCTCTAATGAAAGTGCAAGTGCGTAAAAAGAGTATTTCCTAAAGTAAGAACGTCCCCACTCCTAAAGCATAATGAGGGTAGGCTCATCCCCTCCCCTCTGAGGGGTAGAGCATCCAGGAACGGTTCTTGTACAATATGCACTCCTCCACACTTTGCCTACCTACCGACTTTCCCCCGCCAACAAAATAGTTAGCGTGAGTAAGACCCTCCCCACTTCCAAAGACGAACATTGGGGGTAGGCCCACCACGCTCTTTCGTTGAATGACAGTATCTAGGAATGGTCCTTCTGCAATGAGCACTCCTTCCCACTTTGCCTTTCCATCGACTTTCCTCCATCAACAAAACTGTGCGTGTAGGTTAGTCCGTTGGCTTTCCGTTGACTTATCCTCCAATGAAAGTGCAAGAGCACAAAAAGAGAATTCCCTAAAGTAAGAACCTCCCTACTCCTGAAGAAGAACAGTGAGGGCATGCTCATCCCCTCTGGGTGGTAGAGTATCCAGGAACGGTTCCTATACAATATGCACTCCTCCCCACTTTGCCTACTTATCGACTTTCCTCCATCAACAAAATAGTTAGCGTGGGTAAGCTTAAGCCCCCCTCCCACTCCCCCACACTATGCTTTTTTGCTAACTTTCCACCATTAGCAAAATAGTGGGCACAGGCTAGTCTCCTTCGCTTTTCATCGACTTGTTCTCTAATGAAGGTGCAAGAGCACGAAGAGTGTTCCTTGAAATAAGAACCTACCTACTCCCAAAGACGAACATTGAGGGTAGGCCCACCCCCCTCCTCCGTCGAGTGGTAGTATCCAAGAATGGTCCTTCTACAACAAGCACTCCTCCCCTACTCCTAAAGAACATTGAGGGCAGGCTCATTCCCTCCTTTGGGCGACAGAGTATCCAGGAACGGTTCCTACATAACATGCACTCCCCCCCCACTTTGCCTACCTACTGACTTTCCTCCATCAGCAAAATAATAGGTGCGGGCAAGCCCCCCCTCTTCCAACTTACCACATAATAGTGGTCGACGATTGTTGCATCACGAGCCTGGCAACCATTGTGTTGTGTTTATCCAATGCGCTCCTGGGGAGTTTGAGTAGAAACTCCTGGCAAAGGTTCTGTTGCCGCAATTCCCTCCCGTCGGCCTCGAGCGTGGTGACCTTTTCCTTTGTTTTGTCCCAGGTGGTCTTTGCTCGAATGCGGAGCTCCTTCAACGCTAACAACTTTCCTCATCTCTTCTTTGTGCATGCCTCCCATTTTTCGGAATAGCCCTGCATGGTAATAAGCGTCATCACAACCTACAAAGATAAGAAGCCAGCACACCATTGACTAAAGGTAATGGCATTTATGTTCTTATCGAGAGATGGCTAACCGCCTCTTCGACCTTCTCCACGATTAAGAAGAGCTCCTCCTTTGCTGTGCACCCGAAGAGATTGGGCCAAAGTGGTCCCACTCATCAAAGGGAAGGCAAAGCCCTTCTCTATTTGTTGCTCGAGCTTGAGATGGATGCTCCTCTCCTCAGGGATGGATTTGACCTCCAACGTTATGTCTGGGAACCCGAAGATCCCATGGAACTCAGAGGCCTTGAAGGGACCACACTATGGCTATTGCTGCTTGCGCGGGAACCTTAGCCTTCTTTAGCAGAGGTTTCTGCTTCCCGTACAACTAGACCTGGGCATCTTTCGGGCTCGGGCCGGGCTCGGGTCGGGCCAACTCGGGCCGGGTCACTCATTGAGCATGTTAAATCACACCCATACATATACATTCGGGTCAATTTATATGACCAAGCCCAACATGGCCTCAGGCCGGGTCGGGCCGGGTCGACCCGAATGGTAAACTCTTCTCAAAGTAAAAAAATTATTAAGCTTTTCTTTATAACAAGCTTTTACTCCAAAAATCCTAAATATCAATATTACTATATAATTTGAATTTTGAAATAATATAAACAGTTAAGCACCATATAAAATACCATACAAAAATTTAGCTCTTGTAATTTTATTACAACTCTACAACATAAAATCATAATTATAAAATTATAAGTTAGCTTTAGTGCCGGGCCGAGCCGGGCCGGGCCGGATTAAAAGAATAATATGAAAATTTTATCACAACCCAAGCCCTAAATTTTTCGGGTCGGGTCGGATCGGGTCGGGCGGGTCCTCGGGCCCGTGTCCAGGTCTACGTACAACCCCTTGGTCATACATTTGTTCGCTCGGGAGAGACCTCTGGGCAACAAATCCCGCGAAGCCTCATTAAATGACACTAAATTTGCCTCATTGATGTCATTGGGAGAAGGGGCAGACTCAGCTTGGTCATGGTATTGAAACTTCACTCAGGCTTTCGAACGAGGACCCCTTCCATTAGTCCTAAAGGGGATAGCAGCTCGACCAATTTTCTCGCCTTCAGTCTAGCTCCCCTCCCCGAGCTTTGTAACCAGCAACTCTAGCTGGTTCACGTAGGATGGATCTGCCTTGAGCAGGCTCCTAGTCCACTAGAGGACTGAATAGTTTGCGAAGCGCCAACTTTACAAAAAGAAAGTCCAGGTAGATAATATCAAGCCTAAGTTCAAAGACTTACCGCCATTCTTCAATTGCTAGGAAGGAAGCCTTCCAAAGGCCAAGAGTGGTTTTTGAGGAGACCCGCTACAGTGGCCAACGAGCCACTTTCCTTAGGGGTGATCGATATTGGTTAACCACTTTGAAATATAAAAATCAAAATCTAAACTGTATCCATCAGTTTTTCAATATAAAAAACCTAAATTGAAATCGATCTAATGATTAACCGGCTATTCAATTAACCGAATTTTTCAATCGGTTAACAACAAATTTTGGTTTTTAACCATAAAGTTTTCATCTCAAAACATATTATGTAAATAATATTATGAATTTTACAAATTATCTAAAAATTAATATATTATAATAATATTTTGCATTAATTTACTAAAAAATATTCACAATGATGTTAAAATTAAATATTATCAATAATATTAATGAAATATTTCATCTATAAAAAGGTTATACTTAAATTATAAAAATAGTATTACTCTTTATATTAAATAACATACGTTTATTATTAATTTTATAGATCAATCAAAGTAAAATATTACTTATTAAAAACATTTAATGCTAACACCAATGCATAAGAAAACTATAAGTGAATAGTTGGCTAGACATTCTTATATTTGTGTGGACATGCAAGTGAACATAAAAGAATAAAATATATTTCACATTATCACTATTTATAAATTTATAACAATAATAATTTAAAATATACTTAATAAAATAGTCTGGCGCAATAAATTAATATATTAAGTAAATAGTTTCGGTTAACCGACAATTTTTATTACATCGTTACAAATACTACAAAAGAGAGAAAAAGAGATCAAAAGGCTATCCCGCCCACCACAAATCTCGAGGATTCCTCTAGAGGGGATCTGGGAGCATCAACGCAATTGGTGGATGGTACGCCAGCGTGGAGGATTGCCCGATGTCGCGAGAATCCTAGGTAAAATGGCAAATGTTATCGTCAATCACCAACTCCCCTTTGTAAGTGAATAATCACTAAGGACCATCAACTCTGGTGAAGACTTGATGACCAAGACTTCAAGAAAAAGGATGTTCTTCTCAAGGATGTTCCTCTCATCAAGAATTTCCTGGTTCACTACAGTTTGCAGCAAGTGGTCATAGGCCTCCTGATTCTCCACTTGCATGCCCAGCAACCTCAATTGCAGAATCTCCACAGCCTGGTCAACGGTTGCTCCAACGTCCACTGCTAGCTGGCCCAAAGTTTGGTCTTAGAGATCACCTTGTGCAACACAAAATTTTTAGTATGAAGTCGACTCACCTGATGCTGTGCCTCTAGCACTTCTCTTTGGGCCTAGGCCTCACTCCACTTAAGGAACTCATTTTTGACCTAAAGTGCTGTTAGCTTTTTCCAAAGATCGCTCTTGACTTCCAGAAGTCAGGCAGAGCATTTCACCAAAAGACTTTGAATCTCCAACAGAAGCCCTTCCCCTTGTGGGAAAGCCTTAGAATCCAAGTGGAAGGCCTTAATCTCTTCACCAACTCTGCCAGACAAATCCTCATGTCTGTGACCATCTCCTCCCTGGTGTGAGCTTTTTAGACCTTGGAAGCCAATGCTCTATTGGTGGCCATGTTGTTGCTCTTTTTCAGCTTGACCACCTTCTCTTGAGCCGTCCAGAGGTCAACATATATCTTCATTGGAGAATGCACAAGAAGGTTTGGGAATCCTATAGCCAATTTCGGGATCCCTCCGAAGGCTCTCGATGAATCCCTGGAGTTCCATCAACCTCTCCTCGAGCATGGCCTCGAATGCAACAAGGAAGGATGACACTTGACCTTCCACAGTGGCTACCCACTAGTCTTGAGTGGCCCAAAGATCATTAATCCCTTCAGGATCAACTCTAAAGACCGTAACTCTGTGGGCTGGCTACCGTCTACCAATAGCCTTGGCTGAACTTGACTGGGAATCGTATTGTCAGGTGCTCCTATTTCCCGTGTTGGCACCCCTGGGGGTAAGGTTGTTGAGGGGCCTCTTGAGGGCAGCAAACTCCCGAGGTCCACCCCCTCCTTTCTTCTCGAGTAAGGGTGATCACCGATCTAGCTGTTTTTTGATACAACGGTAGCACATCCTTCCTTAAGACGTTTGCAAGCCCCTTCGACGATGGAGCCTAAGATACTACCTCCACCACCACCTTCAATACCCAAGCAATTTAATGGCAAAAAATCAACCTTAAATTGCCACTCCTAAAGAAGCACGACGTACCTTAGGTGTCGCAGCCCAAGGCTGTGTTAACGGTGATGGTGGCGGTAACTTGGACTAAGGAATAACGTTCACAGGGTCGACCACCTCTTCCAATTTCAAATCTATCATCTCCGACCATAGCCTTTTTGGTTCCGATTCAGACTCAATGAGGAGCCGCTTCCCTTGTGTTTCAGCCTTAACTTTGCGATAGATAACCAACAACAGTCACCATTGTCCATTTTTGCAGGAATTAAGGAAAAAGACCAGCTCTCTGCTCTTTGACGATGAATGTAAGGTCCTCAAAGCTAGGGTTTTTCTTTTTTACCTTCTCCTACCTCAAAAGCCTCACGACGCCTCGTGTAAAGCCACAGGGGGATTGATGTTTACGCAAGGGACTCTCGCTTCATCAGAACCGTCCATGTGACACCTGACAATAATAGGTGACTCGCACCTGCAAATATTTACATGGAGCTTCAAGTCCGGCTTCACAAGCCTGAAGATATCACTTGGTGCAGAATCCTGGTGACATTGCTCGGGGTCCTCTAAGAGAAAATAGAGCGTTGTGGCTAGGGCAAGTGAAGAAGGTGAATATATATATCTATTGCACATTTTTCATATAAAATGATGCGGGAAAAGACAAATCTTGAAGCACTTGGTTTTCCTATGTTTCAACTTATAATCATGCATATGATAGCTGGGTTGTCATTTACATTGCTAGCAATCAAGTCTTTCATAGACATATAAAAAACATTGAAGTTGATTATCTAAAAATATATTAATTCCACATATTTCATCTGAAGAACTTTGAGTTATGCGACAAGTTGGATTTGATGGATAATTAGGGGAAGTGTTAGAAATCATATATATGTCTAAGCTTCTTATAATCAGAAATCGACTACACTTTATGAATATATTTGATTTTATAATTAATTTTCCATTAAGATATACAATCCCGTACATTCTCCTAAATAAATGAATCTACATCACTAATCAAGGAGAGTCAATGCCTCCCCAATAAATGCGGCTTAGGCATAGTATGCGCCAACATAGACATAATTCCTCACAAATCATCAATTTAACAGGCCATTAGCTAAAACAATAATTTGCAAACGGTATTAGAACTGTCAGAGCAACATAACAAATGTTAACTGTATACGACGGAAAAAAAAAGAAGGAAGCAATAAAACACAAAGATGGAAAAAAAAAAGAGCTCATAAGCTAGATAATGCACCTGGAAATCCAAACTAGCGATTCCTCTCCGCAGGCAAGGGCCGATTAAAACCACCCCTCCGATTCATGTATTGCCTAGGCTGCCTCTTAGACACAGCGCGTATCCCACTAACGTCTGCCCCAGGCACCTGCTTACCCTTTGTAGAGTCGAATCCTACCGGAATCCCCATAATTTTCATCATCTCAAGCTCTTCGTTATCCACTTCGGTAGATTCAGCAGCCGCATCAACAGCAGCACCGCCGCTCGCAGGAGCCCCAGCCTTCTTAGAGCTCTTGGCACCACCGTTGGCGGCAGAGTCGGCCCCGGTGGAACGTTGGCGTTCACGCTCTTCGTCGCTGCCCTCTCGACGTCTCTTCCGTCGATGTGCGTCGGGAGACGGTGAGCGCCGGCGCTGTCCGTGGCGGCGAGTCGAGCGGTCGACGGAACGGGAGCGTGAGTGTCGGGGCTCTGGCGATGGAGACTGCCGGCGGTGCTGATCCGGCGACCGAGAACGCCTGCGCTTGTCGCGATCACGGTCTCGTTCTCGGTCGCGGTCCCTGGCCCGATCCCGATCCCGATCCCGATCGCGATCTCGTTCACGATCACGATCGCGCTCCCGATCGCGCTCTCGGTGGTCGCGAGCTTCGCGCTCTCGAAGTTTCTCCTTCTCCCTTCTCCTATCCGCCATTACTGCGCTTTCGGATGTCGAAGAAGGGAGCTAGGGCGAGCAGCACGGTGAGTGTAGAACTGGGCCGGCAATTTTATTCCAAAATCGAAAATCGCACTAAACCCTAATCAAACCACAATCAAATCAACTTTTATTATTTTGAGATGATTTTTTTTAATTATACGTTTGATTTAATATTATGTTAATATTATCTAAATATCATAATAATTATTATTTATTAATAAATATTTATTTAATTCAATATTATACTATTAAAAAATATTAATATTATCTAAATTATTTTTATTTGATTAAAAATTATTAATATTATAATGACAAATTATAATATATTAAATATTCTATATTAAAAATATTTCACCAATATATCATAAATTAATAATTATATTTATAATTAATTTACATAATTTTTTAATATTTCAAAATTTTTTAAAGTTTTTTAAAATATTTCTAATCATAATTTCATACATAAATATAAGTAAATAGTTATATTTATATTTATTTTATTAAGTCAATAAAAATTAAAAAATAACAATAAAATTTATAAATGTTTCAATAAATAATAAATATTATTTAAAATTTAAAAAATATAATTATAAAACACACATTAGCTTAACATAAAAATGTCTAATTAGCTCTATACAAATTAATTTTATGTGCAACTATCAACAACATAATATTAATAATATAAATTATGATTAATTAATAAAAAAATGGCTAATCCATAAATCATTCAATAGTTCAATATGGCAATAAAAGTATAACTAGTTATACTAAACAAAAGACCGAATTATTTATACACAATTATATACGGTTAAACAAGTCAAATTAATTTTCATAAATTGCATTTAATAACTAAAACGATGGACTTTGCATAAAAAATCTCTAATAAATTTTGCTCTCATAGGTTTTAACCTAATCATAAAAGATGATACGATTGCTAGGTCAAACGAGGCGAAATAACCAAAGTAACGTTCAATTTCATCATCATTGATTTCATCAATTGTATGTAATTTTTGATAGACGTTAGTCAGTAAGTTGTCACGATATTCATTTGTGTCGACAGCACTAGATAATTTTTGAAGGTCATCTGCAATCCGATTCATGCATTTCAACCTAGAGCTTCTACAAGCAATATCTCAATATCGCTTTTTAGTTCTTTCTTTTGTAGCAAAACGTGATGAGCCTCCAATTTTATTATTATCTTCTTCAATTGCAACATGAGAGCTTTCTTCCATATTAATATCTAGATCAAAAGAAGTAGCATCTGTTGAATTGTCTTCCCTATGATCTACCATACTAGCAAAACTTTGACTCGAGTCTCGAGCCCATCGACCAATCACATGTCCCTCTCCACATGCAGCTTCTAACCAATCATACTCCGTTATAGGAACATTAAGAAATTAACTAGTTTTTTTGTGCACCAGTGTAGACAATAATTTTGAAATTAACCTAAACATGAATAAGTGAAATAATACATAAAATATATAAATTGTTTGGTTCAAGTAAATGTTTTCATTACCTTAATATATTGTAAAGCTTCAAGTTCACCACCTATTACCACTTTTTTTCATCTTCTTTCCAATTTATTCTAGAAAGCGATTTAACCTTTTGTATCATGTCCCACTTTTTTTTTTGACTTCTTACTTGTCAATTCACATGTTTCACACTAATACTGGGATTATCAAACATATCATTAAGGCGCTTCGCAATAAATATGTAAGCATTGTTCTTCTATTATCCATTAGCTTTATATGAATAATCAACGTTTATTTCAGTCAGTATTTTCAACATCTCACCAATTCATAGTGAATCCCAAAGTAAGTAGTTTTTTTCTCCTTACTACTTGAAAGAATATCAGCGTGTTTGCTTACAAGTTCTTACACATATTTTTGAAAAATCTCTTTATCTTATTCCATGTCTACTTATAACTAAAATATATAAGCATCATATTAACAATATAATATCAATAATGAAACAAGCAGGTATGTTTTAAGCAATAAAATGCATATTAGTATGCACAAATAAGTCCATATGAACATCATAAAAAGTTATCTCATCAAACTCACATAAAAACAAATATTTATATATGAACAACTAATCTTTTTAATAATACAAATTTTAACAAAAAAGGTATCCAGAAATAAGAATCAGTCAGACGGAGTAAAATAAAAATCATTATTCTTTTATTTTTTAAAAAAAAATTAAGTTAAGAAATTGAAAGAAAAAAACCTCAAAAGTTGAAATATCTACTGCCAATATCCTTATCAATATACATTATCAAAATAGAGAACAATTCAAAGCAATTCAATCCTAAATTTATACCAAACAAAAAAAATGAAAAATGAAGTCAAACAATATGCTTAATGAAAGTGGCCATGATGATTATAATAGTTTCAGACAAAGAAAATATATGACAAGAGGCCTACAAAAAAAAAGGATAATTACCCACATGCCACATAAAACTTCATATATTACACCACACACACTTTCTTCACAATCCATAGTGTAAATTTTGTGAAGAAAGTGTGTGTGGTGTAATTTTAAAAAATTTGTGTGGCATGCAGGTAAATGCCCCAAAAAAATGCAACATTGGAGTGTAAACAAGCTTCATTTCCGCCTACATTCTGTGAGATATTCAGTTTGCTTTGAGGTCAATATATTCTTGTCAAGATTGCGATGCCAATATTACAGTAATAAGGGATATTATGATTGAGCTATTTACTTACTACTATCTTCTTAATATCCAATCTAGCAGTGCTGAGAGTTCATCTTTATAAATTTTTCAAAAACAATCACTTTATGAAAATGATGGCAAAAGTTCTAATAAATTTGATGCTGATTTTAAGTCATTTCTTGAAAGCGCGTGCTCGTGATCCTCCAAAGTTAGAATTAGAAACTTATTTAAAGAAAACACCAATTAAAGTTACATTTGAAAAAAAATGCCTTTGATATCTTACAATGATGGAATTGTCCTCCACAAGGTATGCCATTATTTCAAAAATGGCTAAGAATATTTTATATATTCTTATTACTATTATTGTCTCTAAATTAGCCTTTAGTACCTGTAGTCGATTTTTAGATGATTATAGAAGTGCTCTTAACCCGAAGCTGGTAAATGCAATTATTTATACTTCAAATTGGCTTTGTGCCCAGCTTACTAATCCAATTACTGTTGCTATAAATTTTCTTGTATAATTTATAGTAATAAATTTTTGAATAATTGCAATATAATTTCATAATATATATCACTATATATTATGTTCTTATTCTTTACCTTCTACTTTGGTAGCGAGATATTTTAAATAAAGAGGAGCTCTCCACTAACATTTTAACCATTGTCAAGTGATAATTTATTGCCTCTAGCATACCCTTGCCATCTATGCCATAGTCATGAATCATTAACATATGATGCTAGGCATTTACCTTCATTACAAACAATAGAATCAAGATTAATTTGATAAGCATTATTGTTTCTAATTCCAACAAATAATATATCATTATTATGTTTATGAGACATTGAGATGCATTAAAAAAAACTTCATAGCCATTATCATATAGCTGAAAAATACTTAATAAATTATAAGTAAGATCATTAACTAGTAAGACCTTACCTATAGGGCCCCGTTTGTCTAGGAGTTTAAAATTAATCTGGTTTAATTTTAACCAGGCATATCACATCACACATAAAATTTAATATTAAAAATTAAATTTATTTCACATCCTACACATATTACTAAAATAATAACTAACTTATATCACATTTCTCACATATCTCAACATAATAACTAACTTTATATCACATCCCTCACATATCCCAACATAATAACTAACTTTATTTCACATTATTTACAACTTTCAATAAAAAAATATCTCTATTCAAATTTAATTTTAACTTTCTTAAATTTAACCTTACAAACAAACAGACCCCTAGGTTGTAGTATTACAAACTTTACCAATTCTGATGATTTATTTTTTGGTGTTGTCGCCAAAAGTTATAAAACCTCCACTTTTTGGCTTTAGCGAGATAAATTTTGATTTGTCACCTGCTATATGACATGAATACTCGCTATTTAAGAACCATTTATTTTCACCGGTCCCAATATGGAGATACACCTATAAGTAAAAAAATTTCAAGTTTTTGATTTAGGTACTCAAACATATTTGGGTCCTATTGAGTTAGTAACAATAACTTGATTCGCATGATATGTATCCTTTGGAATCCATATATAATGAGAACTCTTGGATGTTAGCATCGATTTTTAATATTACAAGTATGTGCTACATGCCGATGCATATTGCAAAAGTGACAAATGACATTAAGTATAGCAAGCATGTGAGCATGATAAAATGAATGACTATTATTCTTATTTTTATATTTTTTTCTAATAATATAAGTAGTCATGTCATCTTTTTTTCTATCAATCTTATGCAACTTAACTTTAACCTTCAACATTTTATTTTCTTTTGTCATCTTGTTAATATGCATGATAAGATCATTGTTCTTCTTGAAAAGTTCACAAATATCATAATTTAATTTAGAGTATAAGTTCTCACAAGCAAGATGATTCTTCTTCAATAAAAAATACTTATTCCTTAATTTATCATATACTTCAATAAGTTTGACTAATGAAAATTCTAGTTCATCATAAAATAGAGGAGAATAGTTTACTGTATTTGTAGCATCTTTCTCTTCGTTGTCATCATCCTTGGCTATAAGACATAAGTTGGTCACTTTATCTTTTTCTTCACTACTATATCCTTCATTCGAATCATTCCAAGTTACTATTAGGGTCTTCGTCTTTGTCTTCTTTTGCTTAAGGAGTGGGCAATTAGGTTTGATGTGCCTTAGCTTATTACATTCGTAACAAATCACCTCTCATTCTTTGTCTTTAGAGTTGCTTTCTTTCTTATTTTTTTTTTTGAAAGATTTTCTTTGAGATCACCAAAATAATTGCTTTTTCTTCTTCATAAGATTATTGAATCAATTTTTTCTTCTTCATAAGATTATTGAATCAATTTTTTCTTCTTCATCTCCATTAGAGTTAGTGTTGCATTTTGGAGTGGATGAAGATGCAACTCTTAATGCAACAGTCTTTTTCTTTTTTATGTTTTCACTTCTTTCTTCTTCTTCTTTTTCTTTATTTTCATTTCTAACTTGTATGTTGTTAATGATCCTAACAATATATCAAGTTCTAGTATAAAGAGATCTGTTGCTTCAACTATAATTGTTGATTTGTATCGTATTCTTTAAGAAGATACTTTAGCACTTTTCTAATAAGTTCTTCATTTGTAAATATTTTGCCTAAAAAAATAAAATCATTAGTGACGAGTAAACATATTCTTTATTAATATATCAGGATTCATTTCAAATAATTCATAATCATAAATCGACATGATTATTTTACATTATTTAACTTGATTAGTTTTTTCATTTGTAACTTCAAGTTTAGACCATACCTCATGTGCCATATTCAAAGTACAAAATATGTTTGAACTCAATTGGTGATAATCCGTATTGGAGATGATTTAGAGCTTTGGCATTATGTTGTGCCAATTTTTTATCTTCATCCGTTAATTTGGAGAACTCCTTTAGAGATATATTGTCTTTGCCTATAGGAGCAAAAAGGATTTACGAGTAACTTTCTATAGTTCAATACCTATACCTTAAAGATAAATCATTATTCTTCTTTTTCAATAATTATAGTGTTGTTCCTTGAAGAGAGGTAGATAATTTGCCGATAATCCCTCACAAATATCATCAACAAGAATGTGCATTGGAAAAGCTATGGATGGTTTCTTGGGGTGTTAGTCCTAAATACAATAAGCAAATGATTATAGAGACTTACTTTGATACCACATGTTGGCCCAAGTTTTCCCAAGAGGGAGGTGAATTAAGAATCTTAAAAATTAATTGAGTTATTTTAATACTAATAATCCTTTGATGAATATTATATTTAGATTTATATCAAGCTAAATTTTATAAGTTAATAGATAAATAAGGTGATTATGAAATACAATTAGAGGTGAATGTAATGCAAAAATAATAGTGTAGTAAATGAGATCAATTGAAACAATTGAACCTATAAAAAAATTCAACTACAATGAAAACAATTAATCTCAAAATACTTAACTATTTTATATGAAAATATGAAGATTTTGAGAGAGACTTAAATCCAATTTACTATATAATATATCAATTTAATTTGCTGTTCTTTGCAGGGGCGGATCTAGCTTTGAACAAGGGGGTGCAATTGCACCACCTAAATCCTCCACAACTTTTTTTTTAATAAAATCTTCTATAAATTTATTATATATAATAACTTAATTGGGCATTACAAATTAATTCTAATTTTTTTAAAAACTTTAATATTAGTTTATGAAATTACAAAAACTCTACAGTTTTAATTCCAATTAAGATTTTATTGCTAATTTTTTATAAATATGCTATATGATTAGTCTTATTTGTTAATTTTATGATTTTTTAGAATATAATTTTAAAATATTAATATTAATATTTTTTATTTTTACATTTTTAATGCATAGAAATAAAGAAATGAGAAAAATTAAATTTTAAATTTTAATTTATTAAAAAATAATAAAAATAGTTGGTTGTAATAAAACTTTGAAATATGTAAATGACTCAAAGTACTAAAAAAAATTTTAAATTTCACATTTTTAATAAAAAAATAGTGAAATAATGAAATTTTAAGAGAGGACAAAAACTATAATACTTTCATAATTTCAGGACCCAAATGAAGGTTTTTAAAAATTTGAACCAATTTGTAGTGCCTTTTTAACCTCACAAGCCCGGATGCAATTTATCCTATTATATATAGCATAATATAATAATAATTTTAATTAATTAATTATTAATTATATATTATATTCTTTGTCGCACTCTATTGTCTCACTTCTCTTTTATAGTCACTTGAGCCGGCTCTTCCTAAAAGTGAAATCCTAGCAATCAGTCAGAGTTGTCTCTATCGATCCCCATTGATTTTTGTATCGTTAGTAGTCAATTCACGTCGTCTCTATCATTAGGCTCCCGCTGATCACCATTAGCTCCATCTAGTTTTCTCTGCTGAGTTGGCGCCTCGCCTCATTCAACAATTTTTGCTCGGCCTTTTGCTTCAAATTAATTGGTCTCCCACTCCTCGTTCTTCCTGTAATTATTGGTCTCATTTGACCCTCTTGATTTGAGATCTTGGCTCCGCCATTGGTTCTTTGAAATATTTCGAACCACGAGAGAAAATTCAAAATAAAAATTTGAAATATTAATGTATATAACTTTAAAAATTCATTAATATATAACATAAGTGTATTTAAGGTAAATATGCAATTTCATAAAATTAGTGGGTTGCCTACCTAATTATCCCCAGATTTTATAATAGGGACCAGATTTATGGCAGGGGGAACCAGCGACGAATTGACCCAACTCCATTTTTAGCCACTCACGCCTCCCAATCCGCCGCCGTGCCCATGGCCGCCGCCGACGAGCTCGAGTTCGAGATCCCCAACTACTTTCGCTACTACCGAAGCGGCCGCGTCGAGCGTCTCGCCGGCACCACCACCATCCCCGCCAGTCTCGACCCCTCCACCGCCGTTGACTCCCGTGACGTCATCGTCGATCCCTCCAACGCCGTCTCCGCCCGTCTCTACCTACCCTCAGCCACAGCTGGAGACGAGGAGCGTAAGATCCCCATAGTCATCTACTTCCACGGCGGCGGATTCTGCATCGAGTCTGCCGCCTCCCCCACCTACCACCGCCATCTAAACGCCCTCGCCGCCCTCACTCCCCTCCTCGGCGTCTCCGTTGACTACCGCCGGCCGCCAGAGCACCGCCTCCCAGCAGCCTACGACGACGGCTGCGCTGCGCTCCGGTGGGTCGTCTCCCGGGTCGACCCGTGGGTTACCCGTTATGGGGACCACCGCCGGGTTTTCCTCGCTGGCGACAGCGCCGGCGCGAACATTGCGCACCAAGTGGCGGCGCGTGCGGCTGCGGAAGGGATGCCGGTGAAGGGCGTGGCGCTGGTGCACCCGTTCTTTTGGGGAACAGAGCCGGTCGGCGGGGAGCCGAGGGATGCAGAGTTCAGGGAGAGGATGGACCGGCGGTGGCGGTTCACTTTTCCGACGGCCGCGGCGCCGGAGGATCCGAGGTGGGACCCAGCGGCGGTGGGGTCTCCGGCGGAGGTGGGGTGCGAGAGGGTAATGGTGGCGGTGGCAGAGAAGGATTTTTTGAACCACAGGGGGAGGAGGTATTACGAGAAGCTGACGGCGAGTGGGTGGCGGGGGGAGGCGGAGTTCGTGGAGAAACCGGCGGCCGGCCATGTTTACCATCTCCTCGCGCCTGAGACGGAGGAAGCGGCGGAGATGATCGGAAAGCTGGTGGATTTCTTCCGGCGCGATTGACTTCGCCGGCGATTGGATTTGGTGAAGAATTGGGACTAGCAAAGATGGTCCCGTCACGTTTTCTCAAATAAAAAAACAAGTAAAATTACTTATTTATCCCCAGGATCTAGAATTTTCTTTTTCACTCCATAAGTTTAAATCATATATTTATTAAAGCTTTTGCTTTCATGCTTGTAATACATATGTTTTTTTAAATCTTAAGATTTGCAATATTCTTATCTGAAAAAAAAAAACAAAAAAAATAAAAATAGAAAAAAAATTACAATATTCTTACCTGAAATAAATGTAATCTTATATGACATTTAGGTGAACAAATATGACATTTAAGTTTATGATTTTTCACCAAATGATAATGTAACATCTTGTAATTCAAATATAAAATATTGTTCAATTTGACTTTAAGGAATTGCATGACTTAAACACTTTTCAAGAGGTCACCTATCCTAGTACTACATTAGCTCAAGCACGTTTGGGTACGGAGTTTTCCGTTATTAGTTTTGCAGTTTCTCCCCAAAAGAGCATCTACCATTTGTGATTATATTATTTCCGATGTAGGACGGTTCATTCCTGTGCCCTCCACCTAAAGGCTTGCCAAGGACCACTCATTTTTCAAGTTATTCTGATTCACCCATATGAACATCTCCGCGATCACTCCTCGCCCTCTTCGGTTCCAAGTCATTAGAAATTAATTTATAAATACTATGATATATTTTCACAATATTATATTAAAAGCGCATTTGGTTCAATATTATTTTAGTATTATGTCATGTAATTTAAATGTCATTTTTTGTGTTATAATTTCATAATTTTTTAAAAGATTATCTATACATGTCATTAAACCACACAATTATTTTCTCTAGATAATATGATGTAACACTAAGATAATATTAAACTAAACTTTCACTCGAAAAGAAAATTGAATTAAACGCCTCCTAAATTAAATTGCAAAAATATTTGAAATTAATGATAAATGGGAGTCTCGAGCTTGTACAACATTGATGAGATCCTTGTAATCATCACCAAGGCCATCTAGCATTTTCTCAATGAGATCATCAGCATTGAATGGTGCATTGGTGCTCCAAGAATGGCAAGTTCGTTGTTTTTACTTTTGATTGATTGCATAAACCCGGTAACACTTTGTGTCCCTTTTGTAATTTTTTTCAATTGTCCTTTGATTTGCTTAATGCGACCTCTTGAAGGCTTTGTATATGTGTTAGCAAGAATTGTCTAGGCTTCATGGGAGATGGTGACTTGAGATATAAATGGAATAATAGTAGGTGCAATGAGCCAATAATGGCATTTAGGATGTTGTGGTATAGGATGGGTTTGGTTTGTGATGATAGTGGGAGAGAAACAAGGCTTAGTACCATCAACATAACGAAGAAGGTTATATTCAATAAAAAGGCTCTGAAATTGAAGCTTCCATGATGTATAGTTGTTCGAGGTAAGTTTAAAAGGCAGTTATGCTGTAGTGTTGAAGGCAATAAGATTTGATGAAGGGTAGTTATTGATTTGGATGGATGAGTTTATGATGGAATTAGATGAGGATGTCTGCTTGGTCATGGAGTTGGAGTTACGTGGAGAGTTGGTAGTTGACGAAACCCTCGATCTAGAGGTCAACTTTGAGATGGAGAGGAGACCACAGTTGATTGTTGTCAAGATGCAACTATCAGTGTCGACAATTGGAGATTACCGTCGAAGACCGACGGTTGGCGACGAAATAGGGGAGAGTCATTGTAGGGGCTCCGGGAGTGTAGGGTGACCAGGTGTTGAGCGCTCAGCGTAGCGCTGGAGTTGGAAGAAGAGGTCACTGAGGCGATGGATATTGCTGTTCTGGAGCTAAGCATCGTCGTTGCCACACCTTTTGTTTGGGTGAAAAATTCAAACTAGAGATTAGAAATAAGATCAACTGTATTAGAGAGATAATAAAGAGAAATAAAGAACTTAGGATGAAGGAGGAGGAAAGAAGTACTTCCTTTAGGGTCCTCTTTGGGAGAAATGAAGGAGAGTTGGGACTAGCCGCTTGTTAGGGGAAAATTCAGTTGGAAAGGGCTGATCTATGAAGCACGGACACGACACGGGAACACAGAATACGATACGACACGACACGGCGACACGGTGATTTTTCAAAATATAGGACACGGACACGGCATGACACGCCAAATACAATAATAAAATTAACAATTTATACTTAAAAAAATATATAAAACATGATAAAAATTTAAATTTTTAAGTATAAACAACTTGTAAATAGTACTGAAGTATCATAAAATCAAGATGAGAACTTGAGAACAAACGCCGTCGATATTAAAAAGATTTGAAATATAAATTTAGTGTTCACTTTGAGTAAGAGAAAATACAATTTTGCTTATTAGAACAATCACAGTGAGCACGATAATAAGAGAAAGTAAAAGCTATCAGTGTTGAAGATGAAAGAAGAATAAAGGTGAAGCTAGAATTCTAAACTTTTTGCGATTGGTTCATTTTCGAAAGACTTAAGGGCAACAAAAAAGGAAGAAATTTGATTTAACTTGGATAACTTAGAATTTTGACTTATGTTGGGTAAAATTTATGAAATATGAGTACAATACGATGATACATATACGATACAATACTGATATAGCAATATGACAAATTTAAAAAAAGTAGGATACAGATACGTGAGGATACGGTTGTGAAACACTTTCAATTCTAATATTCGTATTTGCGTTGGATATGAAATAAAGTTAATTTTTATAATTGAAATTTGTGTTGAGCAAAAAAATTGACTTCAACCAAACAAGGCCCTAGAAGTGTCTCAGAAGTATCCTAAGGTGTCCTGAAGTGTCCTCGCGTGTCCAAGAAGTGTCCTTTAATTTTTTTTATATTATTTTATTAGGACACGCCATGTGGCGTGTCCGACACGGTGTCCCCGGGTGTCCTAGCGTGTCCCCAAGTGTACGTGTGTCCGACACGGACACGGCATGGTTCTTGAAGTGTCCATGCTTCATAGGGGCTGATCAAATAGAACTCGGGGACCTTAGGCAAAGAACAGCTGAATAATGCTAAGTCAATGAAGTGGCTCCCTTTCTGAAGGTTGGAACTCTCTCTTCACTGTAAATGAGGCTATTTATAATGAAGATTGTTGTGAGTGAGAGTAGGTGGGTTAAGTGCCCTTCATTAATGAAGCAACTGCTAGATGGTGTGGCAGTTGCAAAACTTACCCACGCAGTCTGGCAGCTCAGACGTTAATGGCAGACACTCTCCTTTTGTCCTTAAGGGATAGTCACATTATAAGGTGAGGGTATGATGAGACTAGAGCCTGGTAGCTGGCTGTCTGTTCGGCCCCTTTGTTCAACTAAGCTTGCACTGATAGACTATTCGGCTTCATTCCAAACGAGTCACTCGGGCTTGTTCGAGAGCACCATTAAAATAACTCTGCTAGAGATTAAGCCAAATTTGTTCTCATGTCATGACTGGATGACGCGACAGCTTTTTCCCTTAATACCTTTGCTATTCGCGGAGGTCACTATAATCTTTGTTGTTGCTGATGGCGGAGGAATTAAAGGGGAGGGGTGGGTGCAGGGCCTCTATTGCTTTGATACTATATTGGATAAAGTAATTAAAAGGCTTGGATTGAATTCCCACACACTTTTGTTCATTACATTCTCACAAATTTATACGCCTAACAATTAATTGCATTTGGTGATGATGTCAATTAATTACACTTAGTTATTGCTGTCATATGTTTCCAAAAACATGTCTTGTCAGACGTATCATTCTTCAACTACTTTTATCTAAAAGATCGATAAACTGTTTCTTCAACTCCATATCAAACTTCATCCATTTCTCTTCATATAGCTGGATACCACAATACTCTAAACAGTCATTAGGAAATGTAGAACCTCAAATTTCAGTCATAATTTGATAATACCGAAACTTTAAAACATTAGCAATGCATTCTAGATCAACTTTTTTTTTTTAATCAGAACATTCTAGATCAATTTTGCAGAAGCAAGGTGTAGGTTTTTTCACACGCAATGGGAGAAGGCAGACAAATCATAAGGAGATAAAGAAACAATTGACAAATGAAATAATAACCAGAAACAGAAGCAAACGATTAAAATAAAAACATTATGAATAGATCTTCACAACAAAAAACTATGAATAGAGTACAGATAAGATTCTTCTATAAAAAAAGCTTCACTAATTTCAAAAAAAAAGGATTAAAATAATTGGAAAAACGAGTCTCAACCAAACAATTATTAAAATTCGTCTAAGTTTCCTATGTATAAGAAGAAAATTAGGACTCTAATTGCTCACAGAATTATAATATGATCCCTTAATCAAGTAGTATGTACCCGCTTTCTACCCTTTCTCTATAATTTTCATTTTCCAGGTTGAAGATAAAGATGAAAACAACTAATTAGGAGAAACCTTTATGGCTAAACGACTTTAAGAACATCTCAAAAATCATATCTTTACTATACTATTCATATTCTAAGATATGACTCTAATTCAATCTTGTCTATTGAGCCCGAACTTTACACATCTAAATGCTATCTAAGAGAACACACCACCCTAGTGTCAAGATGATATCGAATAAATCAACTCATGGTCATGTTTTTATTAACTCTTTGTTGTAGAACAGATCGACCCAAGTTTGAATTTAGAAAAAAGTTATCAGAGTATTGTCAAATAATTCTCTTACTTAAGAACTAAAAGTTGCACTAAACAATTAAAAATTTTCATGTGTTATCTTTTCTTTGAAATTATTCTTACATTTATTTCTTAATGAACATGAACTGTTATGTTAGCATGTATGAATGTGTCATGACAGAAGATTTAACAAAACTATGAAATATCTAAAAGTTTGAAAGATGAGAAGGATCCTCTATTGGTATGGGAAAGGAACCTCCACTGAAGTTGATAATAAGATTAAAAAATGTGTGACAAGATTTAGTTGGATGATTTGAGCGTGAACACAAAACAGATTGGAAATATTTTTATCGGGTAATATCTGAAAAAAAAATATGATGCAATGAGATGATTTAAAAATTCCCAAATATTTTTGAACACAAGAAGTTAGAAACCGGTTGAAAATCCAGAATAAATCACAACTAATGCTATTTGTAGCTACATAAAGGAGACCAAAAAGCCAATCCTATAAATAAGAATGTAACTGTTCAATCCACTATGCTGTTTGTAGTTTGGAATAGCTGCTGTTATAGTTCAGAATAACCAAGTTGTCGAAGTACATTTGATAGTTCTCTTACCGTAAATATTTTTAATAGGCATTCTTTAATGAAAATAGCTCGTGATAATTCTATTTTGCTTATTACATATAAAGGCTGAAATTTAATGGAGATTGTCTGTGTTGAAGTGTATCCACTTAGTTTGATTAGGGACTAAAAGAAGGGTTTGGAGTGAGGGAGGAGGAGGGATGTGGCTCTCAACTCTACTTGGATTGAGAAAGGAAGGGACAGAAAAAAGAAGTAATATTTTTTTTCTTTTGAAAATTAAAGGTAATATTAGCCGTGGTAGTTCAAGGTTTACTCACCCAAAAAGATAGTTCAAGGTTTTAAAATTGGCACAGATCTGGTACAATGTGGCTCATCAACAAAAGATACACAACTACTAAATTCAGCTAAATCATGAATGGGCTGAATACCATTCAGCATAATGTGGCCCATTAATAATTACGAAAGGGGCAATTCACAATGACATAACTTATCACATATATATATATATATATATATA
>JAEMOT010003597.1:334868-381172 GCA_019297695.1 Apostasia ramifera
AATCTTTTAATATATATATATATATATATTCAAGTTTTCTTATTTTTTGCTATTTCATGAAAAGGATTACGAACTCTTGACATAGGGAAACTAACGAAACTATGTGATTTAGTAGGAGAAATCAACTGAAACTCACTAGTCTAATAGAGAAAAAAAATAAGATAACAATGAAATATTTTATTAATTGATTATTGAAGTAGGAGATACAAGTCTAAATATGGAGGATTTGATGACTACATGAAATAAAATAAAACTATAACTAAGAAACAATATTCAAAATGTTCTCCTAGATTTTACTAGACAAACAAAATTTCAGCTAAATTAGAATATGAGGCATGAAAATAAAATTAAAGAAATTATTAAAAATTCATAAATAACTAAAAATGGTCGACTGCAAATGACCTTTTATTTGGAGGTGAGAATTTTCCAAAAAGATGATGTACGTCGTATTACTCCTAGACTGAAATATATAACAGTTTTAATTTTCACGAACATGATTAAGTGTTTTATCGACATTCTCTGAATAATTTTCGGTAATGCATTCTACATATCGCTCTTGGGAACTTACAAACACTGCAGATATGAAGAAAATTAAATATTTCTGAGGCTCGTGGAAGAGATAAAACTGCTTTTTTCATACGAGCAAACTTATACAGTGGAAGAAAAACTCCAATAAGAGAAAAAGATCAAAGGGCAGGAGTCTGAAATTATTAATAAATCAATAAATAAATCAATAAAGCTTTTGAAAACCAGAAAGATTAATTGGAAGACCCAATTTAAAGATTATTTAGAAGGATGAGGGAGCCGTTACCTTTACCATGATTTTCTTCTTTCAGAGTCCGGATTTGGGCTTATTAATCTTAGCCGTTCATTTGGCATTGACCGTCCAAGATTGCATGACTGTATGTTGCTTGATTGAGAACCTGCACTCATGCAGGTGCAAAGGTTTTAAGATATGATGATATGATGATTGATGAACAGTACAGTAATAATAACTATGATGATGATTTGAGTTTAATTCACATGAATGGAGTCATACAGAAATTGTCTCAACCTGTTCTGGGGGAAGGGCTAATTAAGCCCGAACACAGTTATTATTTGTATCAATAGTATTATGATTTTAATGGTTCAAATGAAGTTGTTTTGTGGGAGTGTTGACTTAAAAGGCGAAACCATATCAATTAACCACCTGGTAGCTGGAAAACTATAAAAAATAAGTAAACTAAGCAGATGAAAATTTTCAACAGGATCTCGAGCATTAGAAAGGAAACCGTGTTGCTGATCTTGATGGTTTCATGTACAAAAATGGAGCTTTCTAGGATGAAATGAAGATTACAGAGGAATTACACAGTTCATTGGTGGAAGCTAAAGTTGAAGAAAAACAAGAATCAGTGTGAGACGGTTTATTCCTCTGCCTCTCTCTCCCTCCAACCTAGAAACCTGCCAGGTCTTGTTCCTCTATTATCCTAAAAGCTTGCTAGGGGTTTCTCTACTGCCCACCTTCATCGGATTGGGTATCTATAGGCGACTCTATCCTTTTTAGTCGTGGGCGTTATGAGCCCATCAACTTCCTCTTAGTATATCCTCGAACCACATCATATTGTGGAAGATTGGCTTTGATACTACTTTATAACATCCCATGACCTAGAAGTAGATGTATTATTTACTTTAGCTTTAAGAAACTGTGTGACTTGTGAACTTCTTAGAATTCACTTATGCTAGTGCTAATCTAGCTCAAGCATGCTTAATTATAAAATTCCTTTCATAAGCCTTATGATTTTACTCACAAAAGATGCCTTATAAGTTGGGATCACACTACTATTTATATAGCTCAGGAACTTTTTACCTTTTTTAATATAAGATTTTTCATTTCTGTGTCTCTCTTTCTATGACTTAGAAGCCTTCCAGGAGTTCCTACCCTTCTGTCATACTAGTAACCTCCTATAAGATTCTATATTCACTGCTCGCTTTAGACGATAACTATAGGCTACTCTCTGCTCTCATTGGCCATGAAAGTCACATTTCGGACTTTGAACTTTCCATGTAAGTGAAAGAGCTACGATGTTGTCGATTGTGGTGATGTGCTTTGACCTATCTCGGGGTTGGGATGTGAGATAGATAATGAAAAACGATTGAAGAACCTTGATCACACTTTGTGATAAATGTCATTTGCTTTGACCTTGATTGCTGGGTGTACTCTAGTAAGAACTATTTTCAATCTATCAAGAAAACTTCACAATTTAAGTCATTGGTAGTAGTTCAACTCTAGCAATAGAAAAAGAATATTTACATATATGTCACGTAAAACTTTAAAAATATTATATCTTTATTTAAATATATGCTACCATATTCTCCAAATTTTACGAAGAGAGTGACATGTAAGTAATATTCAAAATTTTTTGTGACATGTAGATAATTATCCCTAAAAATATTATAACCAAATGGGCTGCAATAAGTCAACCATTAGTGAGTACTTCAAGCAAACTATATTCAAAAACAACTAATGGAAATAAATCCAAAATGTCAATCAATAAACAATAATATTGATTGATGCATCAATAACAAAGAATAATATGAAAATATTTTCTCAAAAATCAAGATTGAATAAAATTTTTTATAAATTAAATGAGTAGTTTTTATGAAACAATTGTCTCTGCATCACCAAATAGATAATTAAAGCTATTTATACACTTATATATTAAGATATTATTGCCACAAAACCTAACATATTATATTAAAAAGTTATGAAAGCTATTTAGCTGCTGATATTTTGGATATTGAATTAACTAAAAAATGACAAACAGTTTCTCAGTCTTTTTTTTTTTCTTGATCAAACAATTTCTCAGTTTTTATCTTATGTTGTATCAGTCATTTGCATGCCCTCCTGGTTAAGTATATAAAGTTTTGGGGAGAGGAGTGGGTGGGTAGGTATAGGGTTGGCAATTAATATTGGTTACTGTAAATCAACTGAAAATTTCGACCTGAAAATTTCGACCCTTGTAAACATTTATTTAATATAATTATAAATTTTAATTAAGAAACTTAAAAACAAATTAACTAAGAGTAGCAAGGCATGCATCCCACAATTAAAAACAAAAAATAATAATTTTACTAAACGGGGTAAATTCATTAGAGCTATTGCAAGTTCATCAGAGCATCAAAAAAAAAAAATCATCAAAAGTACTTTGAATTTTCAATAATTTACAACTTAAAACAAGGTTATCAGGAAACCTGTTTACGAAAAAGAATATATCTTAATCAAGTATTTTGAGGGCACTACCAATTTCATTTGACCATACTGCTATTTATTTATAAATAAATATGAATAATTTCCATTCAAATACCCAACATCACATGATGCCATATAATAAAACAAAAGGCCAATAATGCAACAATAAATTTCCTCATTCAAAACTGAAATGTCACAATCACAAATGCATACCTCATATTAGATTCTTTCCCACTGAATTTTCCGCTTCATTATATTACTGAAGGCTGCACTCTTCCAACAATAGCAAATAGTAAGAAAAAAAACTAGTTGAATGCCAACATGAAGATGGATATTATAGCTAAGATATAAAAATTAGATTTCTCGATATTCTAAACACATGTTTTTAGTGCAAAATTGGATCAAGTTACCTATTTATGACTCGGCTCCTATAAAGCTTACTCATAAATCATGATCATTGTGCTTATTAGACAAATTAGATTACTTAATTTATACGTGAACATATTTTTGGTTAAATTTTCTCAACCAACTGAAATAATTAATCTTTTATCCGTTATTAGTCTAGTGCACTTCAACACAAGTTGTTTGATAGAGAAGTCGAAAAGGGAACACAGTTTGTTAGACAACACTCTTTGTTCTTTAAAGATTCATAAAAGACGTTAGTCAGCTACGGATTATAGGATATTGTACAACTTTGAAAGAAACTATAGCGCTCTAAGGCCCTAGGCTAACTAGCAGCTCAATATGGAAAGATTAAAAGCATTTCTCACAATAAAATTTTACATAAGCTTTAATCTCATAGTTGCCACAGTTAGGCAACTATGCAACTACCTTGATCTTTCATGGAAATTCTATTCATCGGTATCCTAACCTCATCAAACAAAAGGTCGTTCAACAAGCCTTCTTCGCTTAGATTTGTCTTGACGGATGACCATTTTGAAGACTTCTTCTTTAAGATCGATGTCTTGTTTGATGGGGCTTTCTCCGGCAAGCCTTTTCAATTTTCTTCTAATTCTTACTGGGAGGGATCCCCAACATTAATAGTTGAATTAATTCATTTGTTTAAACTAACTAGCACACATTTTATAAGAACAAAGTTACAGATCTAAATTGAAAAGCAATGTTATGACTTAATTGGAAATTGAACATTACTATATGAAGTTTAATGTTGACTCAAAAATCAATCAATTTAAATGGATGGTTGATCTCATGTTTGGCAGACCATCAAGTGCGAGTTCTTTTTAATTGGATCGTCAAGCAGGAAGATTGAAAGTGAAGGTTACGATAGAAAACATAAAATGTGAAAAAGAATAACACGACAATGGCCAACACAATTTTACATAGAAAGCCCTCTACCTAGTTCCACTAATTCTATGGTACTGAGTTAATTGATATAATTTCCAAGAATTCTACATGATAGTCTTGATGGGAGGATTACAAAGATTTTTTTTATTTACTCCTGAACACCACAATTTCTTCCCCACCACAATTTCTTTCTACCATATTTGGAAATTGTAATGATGTAGTTCGAACCTTAGACCCCCATGTTCTCAGGCAATCTCTTTCCTCAATGGGCTAGGAGATTACTACAAGATTACAAAGATTTAGATAAAAATGTTTGATATTATCTATAGTGATCCCGCCTTCTCTTGCTAGGTTGGAGTGTAAATCCATTATACTCCACTAGTTGAACTGGTTGCTTAGGCGATAGCTAGGACTTCTCTCACCAAAATCTTCATTTATTATTGAGACAGACTTTGTATGGAGAGGTTCACCATCTCCTACAAAATTGTAATTATCATCCACATCACGAGAATGACCTCCCGATTGTTCCTAAGTTAGTGGCGAATACACTCAAGCCATCTAATCACTATTTTCTAATAATAGATAGATGGATTGGGACATATTCAGTTAGAGCAACATACTTCAGGACACCTCCAAGCGGATCTAGATACATCAAAACACTTCCTATTAGAACTAAATGCATCAAGATGTGTCCATTCAAAGCTAGATACATCAAGATGCTTCTGGTAGGAGTTGGATAAGTCAGCATGCCTATAGTTGTGATTAACTACACTGAGACGAGATATCTAGTTGTTTGCTTGTGGGATGGACTAAAGTGTCCCTCAAGACTCAAATGTTTAAATGTAGGAGGAAGTAGAAGACAGCCAAATATTATTGTTGCACAACTTGTCATATAGACGAGTGAGATCAATGTGTCAATGTTTGTAAACACCTTTAGAAGGAAAATCTTGTGTGCCTTCATTTATGAACTCCTTCCTACTTACATGGTGAGGAAGATCACATTAGAATGGTCGATAGAATTGTCGCTATGCAATCGTTTTTCCTTATTCGCCATACATTCATCCCCTATGTACAAGTAAGAAAATTACAATGTGGAGCAAGTGGGGTGCTTGGAACCAATTTTGTTGTAGAAACCCAAACGTCTTCTGAGAATTTTTCACTTCTTTATCTTGTATTAGGTCCTTCAGGATTCGAGATTTTTACATTGAGATCTCAAGGACAAAGTCCTTAAGTGAAGTCTACAAAGAGGTTCTTTAAATCGAGAATCCGTGAGAAGTTGGTTCTTCAAGGCCGTAACACTCAGGTATTTCTTCATTTTTAGATAACAAAATTTGAAATTTTGTTGTTATGATTTGTTATATTTTAATTAATTTTAATTGATGGTTAATTATTATTTATTTGAAATTTTGGATAATATAAAATATTGAATTAATTATTATTAAATTTCATCCTTATCCCTAATTTTGGACTAATTCGTCCTTAAGAATAATCTAGAATTTAGTGTTGGAAAAAGGGCATTTTGTTTATTGGTGACTAAATTAATTGATTAATTAATTTTGGGCCTAAGTTAAGGGAAGATTTTAGTAAAGAGGTTATTCTGTTTCTCTTTCAGTACCTAGAAATCACCGGCACTAGAGAGAGAGGGAGAGATCAAGTAAGACAGCAAGAGGAAGAGGAGAAAAAGAAACTCTATCATTCTACGAGAATTCTCTTCTATCTTCATCTTGGATCATCAACAACATAAAAAAATCATTCAACGTCTAATAAAGGGAGAACTGGGAGTTCCAGTAAGGATTCTAAAGAGATTGCACAAAAGATTTTATCACAATGGTGAATACGAGGCAAGCGGATGATGATGTCAGTAGGCATGTAAATCTAACAATTTAAAAGAAACCTTATATTTTGAATTATGTTAGATACAATCATGTCAAAAGGGGAATGATATCCATAATCTTGTCATTTGTGTCTAATTCTCTAATCTACCTCACCAACATGATAATTTCCATGAGTTCAATGTAAATATATGATTATTTATTGATCCACTTTCATTTTGCCACAAAACTATGCAAAATCACATGATTATAGTTTCCATGTTAAACCTTGATTTTTGCATGATTTTGTTGATGTTATATGTTGTATAAGCATGGCTTTAGATGTTAACAAATGAATGGAATTGGTTAGAAAAGAGACGTGGCATAATTTGGAATCAATCGTTAAGAAACAAGAAATCTGCAATGAAATAGATCCTCCAATTCGTCGATCGAGCAATCCGATCTCCATTTACGAAATTGATCGAGAGAATGAATTGGACCATCAGATCCTCCAATTAGACAGTTCGATCTGTATCTCTGATTTTCCTGTGTGGAAGGAATAGATTATCAGTTTCTTCAAACAAATGTCAAATAAAAAGGACCGGACCGTCTGATCCCAATGAATGGACAATCTGATCAGTTATTTTTAGCTGAGCCTTTTGATGTTAATGGATGATTGATTGATGTTTATAGTTAATTTATCCATAATAATGTGATGTTAAGTATGATTTGCTATTCCTAGAGGTGATCAAGATTAATATGAACGCTAATAACAACCTAAGGTGAGATTGACTTTGTTATTCATAAGGGGCTTAGCATGTTGATATTTGGACAAGAGATTTGTCATAACGATAAATATAATATTATTGAATTGATACTTGTGTCATTTAGATGTGACAAGTAAGCTAAATTGTTAAAAATCTCATATTAGTCACTCCCGCTTGCTCGCACTATGAATTAAATGTCAATAATTTTGAGATAATATTGGCTATGAATTGATTTTTACTACAAGGTAAAAATGAGTGAATATGACAATGAAGTGACAAAAGTAGAGAAGTGATGAAATAAAGCATTCCATGGCCCATACTTATGTGATAAAGAATAATAAGCGTATACACATTCCATAATATTTTTCATGATCAATATATGTTCATGATTTGCATATTGATGTATTTGTATAAATGTGGTATAATTATTTATGTATATAAAATATTTGATGTAAAATGAGAATGTCTACTTATTGAACTTATTTTATTTTAGCTTGCGGCCAGAATTCACCTATTTAATTCATGTTGTTTGGATCTAACACATTATTATAGCAGATACTACAGATCAATGTGATGTGTAAGGGATATAGGTTCATAATGGAGAGGACCCATTAGATGAGCTAGGGTTTTTCTTTTCTTTTAGTTCTTTTTAAACTATAAACATTTGAATTGTGTAGTTGATGATGGTCTCTACTTTTTTTTACGTTGAACTAGATGCTAGTAGTTTTTACTTGTGGTAAAAGGATGTAAACTTCAATCTAGATATCTGATATTTATTCATAATATGTCTATTATTTCTAGCTAAATATAATTGTATACTTTATCACAATGTTACAAACCTAATTAAATATGGTCTAATCCGTCTGTGAGCTAGCCGCAGGAGACCATAGTAATCTAGGGCATGACAAAAGTACTTTCTCAATCTTCTCTCGACCCGAGCAAATCGATCTTGATCAAGAGTTTTTGAGGTGCTGCTCTTCAATTATTCTTACATGTGACAAATAAAAGAAAAAAAAGCTCACAAAACCATTTTTTAGAAAGGATAATTTGTCAAGATCCTCCCATTCAATAATTGCAATTTTCTCAAACGCCAAAGGGCAGGAAAGAAATAACAATCATATTTCTCATTTATTGGATTCACCCTGCAGACTTCCTTCTTGTAACAATAAATAGCATAAACTTTGATACATTATGATTACATGAACAAGTTTAGTTTGTTCTTCTTCTTTTATTTTCAATCTTAAAGTTAATGCTTGAATGACTTGTTTATTCAAAGGACATTTGATTTAATGTTATCATAATATTATTCCATATTATTTAAATATTCTAACATTTAAAGGGTCTGTTTGTTTATAAGATTAAATTTAATAAGATTAAAATTAAATTTAGATAGAAATATTATTTTATTAAAAATTATAAATAATGTGAAATAAAATTAATTATTACGTTGAGATATGTGAGGGATGCAATATAAAATTAATTATTACGTTGAGATATGTGAGGGATGCAATATAAAATTAATTATTATGTTAAAATATATGAGAAATGTGATATAAATTAGCTATTTTTTTAATAATATGTATAAGATATAAAATAAAATTAATTTTTAATATTAAATTTTATATGTGATGTAATATAATAAATTAAAATTAATTTAAGTTATTTTTTAATTTCAAAATAAATGAACTTAAATGTTATATTTTGAGTGATAATTTTTATTTTATAAAATTATCTATATATATATAACTCTATATTAATAATATTGAGTCAAAAGTTTTTTTAATCTCATCTGTTAATAGAATGTAACTAGCCAACTTTCATAACTGAGAAAGCACGAAAGTACTTGAGCAGCTGCTGCACATAATTGCTTGTCTGCCTCATGGACAGCCAATGCCTACTAATATGATTCTCTGCAGCATACCCCCCAATCAATCGATCCCCAACATTAAATGCTCCCACCATACATCCATCAATCACTCATACAATTCTCAGCACTAAATCCTGCCTGCCATCAATTAATTTGCGTGAATCTTAAAGAGCAGTGCACAGGGATAACCTTTCAGCAGCTCAACCGGAAAACTAGCCTCATTTAGTTCGAATTTTTTTTTTAAATATATAATAAAAATATTTTATTTTTTAAATTTAATAAAAAAAAAATATTTTACTATTAAAAAATATGTAAAATATAAAAAACTTTTAATTCTAATATTCGTATTTATATTGGATGTAAAATAAAATTAATTTTTATAATTAAAATTTATATTGGACAAAAAACTCGCCTCGAACCAAACGAGACCTTAATAGGTGATGAATAGATGAATTGCTGAAAAATGTTTAGACGTACAGAAGATTTAGCTCTCCATCAGCTTGGTTATTAATGAGTCAAGAAAGTTGGCCTCAACTCGTTGATTATCGAATTAAATCAAGCCTTATTTTAATCTTACTTTAAATTTACACATTCATTTAACATATATATATATATATAATATTTTAATTAATTTTATACTTATAACAAATATTTGTATATATTAATTTCTTTAAAATAGAATATATATTTACATATAAAATATCTTATATGTATAGTACAAAACATATAATAATATCAAATAATTGATATTATTACCAATTGATTTTATGTCGAGCAATTACTAAATTGATTAAAATATAAGTGAATTTTGAGCTTCGACCTATTTGAAATGAAGGGGCAGGTCTCCTTTCCGACCTATATGTGCATCAGGCAGTATTCAGCCGTCTATCAACACAAGTGCACGAAATTTAAAGTGTAAAACTGCCCTGTGAAACCAACGGTCCTGATCAATGGTCCCCATTCTCACCAGTTCGCCAACCCCCTTCCCCTCCCTCCATGAATCCTGTCATAAAGAAACCGCTCTTCTCCAATCTTTTTAAGATCATGACTCCTATCTTATTTTCGAACACAAAAATGGACTTCTTTCCTTATGTTGAGCCTCTGGGCTTGGCTTGCTTGATCCTTTAAACGATTCTTCCGTTGCCTTCTCCTATTTCCTATTTTGATTCCTCTTGGGACCGTATCTTTGTTTTCTTTTCCCTAACTTTATTTGTGATACAGTAAAAAGAAGAGAGAAAAAAAAAAAAACAGGGGATATAAGGCATTTACCTCCATATTTTGCGGCAGGCGAGTTCATTGGTAGAATGAAACAGTTGCATCTGAGTAGAAGGAACCTCAAGCGACTCTTCTCCTCTCCCTCTGGACAGAGATATGCGAAGGAGAATGGCTCCTCCGGCGGCATCAAATGCGATTCAGAGCTGTGCCCTGTGCAGAAACCCAGTTGGAGATGCTTCTCTTACGAGGAAATTCACAAAGCAACAAAGGGTTTTCATCAAGGTTTAGGCTTTTTATACGAGTATTGGTTTTCATCAAATACGAGTGAATCAACCAAAAGTATAGATTTTGATTCATGTAGATAACTTGGTGGGGAGAGGAGGGTATGCAGAAGTTTACCGTGGGGAGTTGGAGGGTGGTCAGGAGGTTGCTGTCAAGAGGCTGACGCGGGCTGCGACTGAGGAGCAGAAGGAAAAGGAGTTTTTGACAGAGCTCGGGACAGCTGGTCATGTGAGCCATCCTAACGTGATTGCACTTTTCGGGTGCTGCATTGATCAAGATCTTCATCTAATCTTCGAGTTCTCGTCTCGCGGATCAGTTTCATCAAATCTTCATAGTGAGAAACTGCTTCAAGTAGTAAAGCATTATGTATTTGTTCAGATTCTTATGTCAATTGCTTGATGCTGCTGCAGATGAGAACTTACCAACTATGGCTTGGAAGCTCAGGTATAAGATTGCTGTTGGAACGGCAAATGGCCTCCATTACCTGCACAAGGTCTGCCAAAGAAGGATCATTCATAGAGACATCAAGGCTTCCAATGTCTTACTGTCTGATGATTTCGAGCCTCAGGTTAAAAACAAAAGAAAATAGTGCTAGTCTGCTAGACAATATCCAAATAATGATAACATGAAACTTGCTGCAATGCTGATGCAGAATATCATCCTTTCAGATTTCGGATTTTGGGCTTGCAAGATGGCTGCCATCTGAGTGGAGTCACCGTGCTGTTGCGCCAATAGAAGGCACATTTGGGTCAGTAAGCTTTCATATCATTTTCTTGGTTTGATCTACATAGAACGTTATAATAAATGTCATTCACATGTGGATCAGATACTTAGCACCTGAATATTTTACACATGGAATTGTTGACGAAAAGACCGATGTATTTGCATTTGGGGTTTTCCTCTTAGAAATCATCTCAGGTAGAAAGCCAGTGGATGGATCACATAAGAGCTTGCTCAGCTGGGTAGATATCACCTTTGTTTGCACATGTGCATCATAAATATTGATACTATATAAATCATTTTATCAACTAAAGCATGAGTCATCACAGGCAAAACCATATTTGAATGAAGGAGAAATAGAGAGCTTGGTAGACCAAAGGTTACAGAATGATTATGACATCAATCAACTAAAGAGACTAACTTTCATAGCATCCCTCTGCATCAGAGCAAGTGCAGCATGCCGCCCTTCCATGAATGAGGTACGAACAGTTTATGTAGTTCATAGCATGTTGATTTGTGTTTATTCATTGAAGTAAAAAAACCGCGAACTTTATGAAAACAAACCAGGGGCCAAAAATTGGAATATTTAGGATTGTAACCATAATAGATTTAAAAAATAGATTACCAAGTCATACAGGTTGGTGACAGGCAGCTTTCCATGCTTTTTCTTATTATCTATTAATCTTTCAATTCAATAGTATTTAGAAGAAGCGTCAAATCATCGATGATTTGAAATTTGCCATTTGCATAGCTGAGGTTATATAGAGATCTGACACATTCACTTCACCTTTTAACTTGAGATTTGAGTATCATCAACAGCCTTATCCTGAATATCTATTTGCCTATTGTTTTAAGTTTAAATTACAACCCAATTGGCTTTAGACTATACATTTTCCTTCACATTTATCTGCACAAGTAATAAAAGCTGATGCTAGTAACAAATACTGAATTGATCTGTAGTAATATGTTAAAATTCAGACTAGAAATTATGGGTCTGTCATGGTTCTTTGAGCAAAAGCCCACCCATTTATTTCCTCATAACTCCCACTCACGTGATGCCCATGGATAGTGGAAGCTGCTTTGCTTTATTTGATACTGATACGAGCCTAATTGGAGGAGCAGCAAAACAGAGCTCAAGTTACAAGTACTAAACAAGTTATGAGGCTACTACCTACATTAATTAATTTAACCAGCTTGATACTGACAGGTGTTGGATCTTATTGGTGACGGAGAGCTATCTGCTGAGCAATGGAAGATGCCTGATGAGGAAGAGGAGGATTTCTGGGGTTTTGATGATCTTGACGACTATGACACACCCTTATTATCATCCTCATCCTCATCTTCATCTATGGGCAGCTTTTAACCCCTTTAAACTTTAGCTTTGGTACGAGTTTGATATGAGTAATGTAATGATGTGTAGAGGCAGAAGAAAGGTGAAATGCACACAATTTGAAAATCATTCTGTAGTTCAGACGTGCTCTTCTGTAGTTTTTTTAAGGTCAATGTACTAATCCCACGGAAAAAGCTGCTCCAGCTCCCTTTTTATAACTATTGTGGTTGATGCATACTGAACCCAAAACTTAACATGATAACCATTTTGATTTTATTATTTTCAGGAGTTTGTGAAGAAGTTGAAAAGTTTGCTTTTTTGTGGCAAAAAGTCAAATTAAATCTAAGCAAGATTAAAGTTAGATGTTACAAAATAAATGGACCACAGCGCCGGCAGCAAGCAGATGAATGTTTTGGCTTTTTTAGGTACCAAATGAATGTGGAATGTGGACCTATATCTGTATAATTATTGGGTTATTACAACACCAGTAATGTGAGACAGTTTGCCTTCAAGTCCATGAGGACAGGCGTACTGCTTTTATTCCTACCTGTTAATTAAATGAGATGATGGTCCTTGGAAACTACCCAGTGCTAATATGAAACACAATAATATGAAAGGACAGAGAAAGGACCTTTTTTCTTAAAGATTTTTTACAGTAAACAGATGAGTTTCACATAATCTTAATCTGATTCAGTAAATATACCTCACATGAAGTGGTCCTTTATAGATTGTAATCATTTATGTAAAGTAAAATAAAAAAATCTATGTTATACAGCAATACATTATAAATCACTATTAGGTGAAGAATTAATGGTGTTACTTTAGGGATGATTAATAATTGTTACAGATGAAAGACGGATTAAGAAGTTTCTTGTCGCATTTAAACCTGAATAACCTTCCATTACCACAAGCAGAACGCCAAGCTTAAAGTTTACCAACTAAAGATAAAACAAAACAACAGAAAAAAAAAACAAACCTTAATCACTTAATCCCAAACTAGTTACCACATGAATTTCCCCTCCATTAACAAGGATAAATTGTGTGAAAAATTAAAGGGTCATGTAATACAATGCAATCAAAATGTTAGCATATTGTGAATGTTATTTGAATGACTCTCTCATATACTAGTTATTGTTTGCTTGGAACAATGAGACTATATTGTGGATTTAACTGCAATGATCAGATTTCAGGTTGGCCTTAAAATCTATAGCCTCTAATTTTTTTGTTATGGAATCAAATTCTCGTACTCCACTATCTCCCTTGTTCTGACTTCCCTTCATATTTGCTATCCTGATCAATTCAATGATGTGACATTATAAATGTCGCTGAATTTTGAGTGTAATTAAGATGTCATCTTAACATGAAAATTTTATAATTTTTTGTAATATTATTTAAATATCATTAAATAAAATAATTATTATCTCCAAATAATATAACATCATATCAACATTAAACCAAATGCCCATTAAATATATTGCATGTGCAATACTTGTACATTTATGTAGAGTATGAGCTAAAGAGAGGGTGGGGAGAGGTGAGAGGCATAAAACATGATAACTAAGGGATTCAAATGCAATCAGGCTAGCAGCAGGACAAAATCAAGGACAAAAATTAAAGAGATCTTGTGAATGAACAGTGGCAATTAGAAAGAACCAATCTTTAATTGTTGACGCATTCCTTTTTCACCATTTTTTTTGAAAATGTTTTTTCATCAATTGCAAGGAACAAATCGAAAGTACTAAACAAAATTGTAGCGGCAAATTTCAAGTGAGCAGAGGAGCTGCGTGCCGATAAGAAACAAGCATTACCAATAAAATGACAGCAAACTAAAAATACTTTTTGGTAAAGCTTCCAGTCGGAAACCCAGCATCAACAAAATTAAATGGGATATTGAAAGCACAACTGAAGCTGATTCATCTGAGTTCACTGATCCATGAGCACTTGGGAATGTGTTGGACTTTTGTAGCATATTTAATTTCATATTGTATTTATATATAATGTAAAATGACAATTATATTCTTAGAATTTATGTAAAATATGAAAAAAAGTTGATTTTAAAAAATATGCATAGGACATGAAGTAAAATTATTTTTTAGGTAAATATCGTATGAGTCATTGAGGTTAAGCCCTTATTTTACAGAGGTTCATAAATTTAAAATCATTTCATGTTGGTCCTTGAGGGTAGGCCTTTCTTAATCAAGAAGTCTTTCCGTCAACTTTTTTGCTCTCTCTCTCTCTCCCTGAAAGTACCAATAGAACACCATATCTCCTTGATATCCTTCAATCTCAATTTTTGAAGGTTCGCATAAAAGGATTTCGAATTCATGTGCTCTCACATTTTTATATTAAAATTTGTGTTGAATACTAAATAAAATGTGCAAAGATAGATCGAGTATTTTTGATCTTTATGGCTTTTACAAAAAATGTTCAATTGTGATTCCAATTTAACTTCAGCTCTGTTTCTTAGCAGCTGCCTTTCAAATCAATGAGAATTTACTCCTATATTTGCGTCATTAAGCCGCTCACCTTAATTCTATCTCCCACGTAGACATTAGGAAAGCAAACAAGAAAGGTCGCAATCTGAAAACAATTTAAATTCAAAATTTTTCAAAAAACTTGTATAAAAAAATCACGGATGATGATGATAGCAACTATACACATGAATCACGGCATATGGGCAGACTTCCATGAATTTAAATAACATAGATAACTATCACTCAAATAGGGCTCGCTACAATATAAAATTGAAACCGTGTTCAGTAAGATAACCTGAATTAGAAGAAAGAGACATTTTATTGCCCGCACGAAACAGAATTTCTGGTTGAACATAAAGGAAAATTGATTAAGACTTCAGAACCACCTTATCACACATAAACCTCCGTATGGAACACTTCTTAAAAAACAAGAGGCGCTAGAACAGCAAAACAGTTTTTATTTGCGAAGCGAAATACTGCAGCAGCAGCAGCAAAGGAAAGCGGATTAGGTCAGAAAAATTTTACCTTCGAGAACAGTGGGAAGGGCCCGCGAGGCCGCGACGTCATCATATTTTTACGATTAGGTTGAATGTCCATCACGCAATCGAATGTCTGCAGTGCCCTAATCTTCGACCATGAAAGCATTCCATATCAGCACATCACCACGTGCAGAGAGAGAGAGAGAGAGAGAGAGAGAGAGAGAGAGAGAGAGAGAGAGGCCTTGAAGGACGATGGCATGTGAAATTGCTGCCGCAGAAGAAAGGAGAGCTGGTGAAGTGGTCGGCGGCGGAGATGGTAGAAGGGTAGAAAAAATTGGAGACGAGAGACTGCGATCGGCCGGCGAAGGAAAGTGGAAGAGTAATTCGGCGGATTTCAAATTTAAAATTAAATGAAGTATTGAAGATTTGAAGAGAGGAAGTTCCCGCTATTTCCTGTTTCAGTTGCCTCTTGGATGGTAATTTACTAATTTTTAAGGAACAAAATACAATTTACATTTTTGAGATTTTTTTTTTTATCATTACAGTTTACATTTTGAGAATTATATCCTTAAATTCTGAGCCCAAAAAATAAAATAATATATTTTACAGCTAAAAAAATAAAAAATGGGTTAATTTTCAATAAACTTACAAAAATTCTCTAAATCCGCAAAGCATTTTTTTTTTTCAAAAATAAAAGCAATTTGATATTTGCTAACTTTTATTAATACAATTATAAAATACAAGTAAAAAAAATACTCCATCAAATAATAAATTAGAACCTAATATACCAAATTATTAAGTCAAAATATGTAAATCTTACATCAAAGTAAAATCTAGATAATTAATGATCATGCTATAAGTTTCAATCATACATTGAAAAACTGAGTTAAATAGTTAAAGCACTTTTAAAATACAAAAAACAATATGGCAAAATATACAACTCCGTGCTTTTCGACGCGTGGCGCAAGACGAGTTATGCTGAAATATACGGTGTTGGTAGGTCAATCCAATATCAAATTAGATTAAAGTAGATTCATAATCTAATCCAATCAGATTAATTTACTAGCCTACGTATATGCCGATGGGGGCAAATTCATCAAATTCATAATCCACTCCTATTTTAAAATAAGCAATTTTAACACATTTATAGAGTTTTTTTGTTCAATATTATCTTGATGTTATGTTATGATATTTAAAAAAATAATTATTTAATTTAATAATATATATAATTTTTTAAAAAATTATATAATTAGAGATATTATGCTATCTAGAAAATATAATATAAAATTAAAATAATAATTAACTAAACATCCTATTAATGCAATCACAAATTTATACATAAGCTATACATCAAAACTACAATCTATGTTAAATAAGTCTGATCTCAACACCTAAACAATAAAATAATCAATTTACCTAAATTATAATTGATCAATTATTAAAAATACATAACTTTTTTTTATGCTAAATGTAAACTTTTCAAAAAACTTGACGAATGAAAATTTTAAAGTCAATACTATATGAAAAATAATAAGAGAATTGTTATACAATAACCAAACTATATTACTAGATGAAGTCATCTATATAAATCATTTAATAAACCCTTATATAAATCTTTATCTAACTTTTAAGTATATTAGGCCCTGTTTGGTTGGAGGCCATCTTGGCCATGACCATGGCCAAAATAGCCTCCAACTATTTTATTAAATAATTTTTTTATTTTTCATCCTCAATACATAAATTTTAATATAAAAAAATTTATTTTATATTATATCTATACAATTTTTAACACATTATACTTAATTTTTTATTATTATTATTTTTAATAAAATGGTTGGAGGCCAAGATGGCCTCCAACCAAACAGGGCCTTAAGATCATCTTATAATCTTTTGTTGTCTTTTTTAATCTTTTTTTTTTCTTTTTTACACGAGAAAAATACAACCCAAATTTTTTTATCGAGGTTTTGTTTAGCTTAAAATTTTATATTAAGATCATTTAAATCACCTCTATCTCACTCGCCTCTCTCTCTCTCTCGCGGTTCAAATTCAATTAATGATATTCCAATTTTCTTGCAAGAACGTTTAGATGTTCAACCATAACAATAAGAGAATTGTTATGCATGAAAATTTAGTTTTGAACTTTTTTTGGTTTTTTTTGATGTCCAGCTTCTTGGATGCTTCAAAATCTGTCTGCATCAAAAACACTGGGAACAATGAAGAAAATACCTTGTCAAGACTAAAGTTGAGTTAACTTCAGTTGATCAAGGTAGCAGAATCATCAAAGAAGAAGTTCCGACTTTCCTGAAAGTCTTGAGAAGATTCGACTTTCAAGCTACAAATATGCGAAAAACATTACTGATCACAAAAATGGCAAGTGAAAGACTACTGTAAATTCGAAATGGTATTGTCAAAAAATTCAGCAAACAAAGAAAATCGAGAAGAGCCCGACAAGGAGAGCCCGACAAGGAGAGCCAAGTAAAGTGCATCACTGATGCTAACCTTATCAGTGATCACGGCGACGAGAATGACAACCCCTATAGCTGCATGTGCATAAGTTTAACTGAACAATGAGGCGACAAAGACGAAGGAGAACTTACAAAAGATTCACGATGCAGGTCTGTGCATATCATTGCTTCAGTGACGGCCTGAAAAATATAAAAGCCCACAAGGCTCATCAGCAGGGTTATGATTTATCCAACTTCACTAGAGTTTGGTTAACTGTTTTGTATAATTTTAAAAAGTTTAGAGCTTAAGAAAGCTGTAGAAACATAAACTTGAGATAGTATAGTAACAGTATAGCGTGGAAGTAAAAAAATTATTACGTTCGGACGGAGCAACAAGCATGATTTTAGGAACGTGAACCTTATAGCTGCGCGACGGAAGTAGAAGCTGGACCCACAAACAGGTGGAAAGAGATGCAACTATCTTTTTCAGTTACAAAGGCCCATTTTAAAATAAGGCTATTTTGAAGCTACATAGGATTGTTTTTTATAGCCATATAGGGCATTTGTAAGTGGCTATAAACAAGAAATGTTCTAAAAAAATGCATAGAAGGTGACCCTACGGATCTGAAAAATGTCCTTACGCAGCTGAAAAATGCTCTCAGGTAGCTAAAAATGTCATTATGTAGTTGAAAAAGCTTAACATAGCACAAAAATGTCTTTAAATAGCTGAAATGAAGTGGAAAATATCTTTATGTTGCTGAAAAAGATCTTACATAGCTGAAAAATGCCTTATAGTGACAGACAAGACAAGATAATGCATCATTTCTCTTTCCTTCTGCTTCTAGGTCCCTTTTGCATGCATCGTACAGGGACTTGCGCCAAAAATGTTACCTATTACTCCATTTGAACTCAATGATTTCTCAGGGAAGTGAAGGGCTTTTTTGATAAATTACTTATAAATCCCTGAGGCTTGAGGTTTTTTGCATGTTGGATCATAAATTTTGAATTAACACTTAGGTCCTTTAGGTAATTTGTAAAAAGATCTGAAAAAAAAAATAAAAAAAGGAGTGATGGGAGAGAGAGCACTCTCAACAACAGATAAGGTGTCACTAAGCCGCCCCGACTGAATACTCAAATTTCACCAGTGACCCGCAATGCGCCCCGCCCTGCTAAGAAATAGGGCGGGTTCGGGTATGAGTCATTCATACCCGCCCCGTCCTGTACCCTACTCGATGTAACTTAAAAATTTTAAAAATCTGATACCTAAATGATGCATTTCATAAAAATTGATCAAATATTTATGTTTAGAGTTGTAATAATTATTTCTTAGTTTTATAATTATTTAAAAAAATATTTGTTGTTTTTAACGATGAGAAAAATTACTTGTAGATGTTCAGAATTAAAAAATAGTTAAATTTGTATATAAATTTTAAATTTATTATACAATTAAGATTTTATTTTAAGTTAGATATTTATGAAATTAATATGTAAAATTTTATAATATTTTAATTTACGTACAAGATATTATCTTTTAATATTAAATAACTTTTGTTGTCTTATATGGACAAACTATGGTTAAATCACAAAGTAGGGGTACGTCCGGTCGGGTAACTTGATCTACCCGAACCCAGAAGAAACAGGGCTGGGCGCGATAGGTACAGGTTTATAAAAACTAGAATCGGGGCGAAGCGGAGCAAAAACAAATATGAGCAATAAATAATATATAACAAACTGGATATGAGTATTCATAAATTTGACCCAAACCCGCCCCGTTGTCATTCCTAACAACAATTTTTTTGGTATTTTATATTTTAAATTTTAAACTATAATTTAAATTTCACATTTTTCATGATTTTGAAAACTAAACAAGTCTTAAACCACGTTTGAAGGAAAAATTCAATTCAATTGAGGTCAAACTGAATTCTAACCACCATGCTCTAATAATTTAAAAAATATTTATAAAAATAATTAAATTAAATACGATGTTAACTAAAACATATTTTAACTTTGTCATCTAATTCAATTGTTTTAATATTAATTCAACAACATTAATATCAAAACTAACACAAAAATTAAATTACTCAAACATTTATTATATTATTTTAGGATAATTGATCCCTCAAAATATTAAATTTTAATTAATTTCAAATTTATATGGTAAATCAAAATATCATGAAAATTATATTTAAATATCATATAGGTAAATGAAATCGTAATTAAATCATATATTTATAGATCAAATCATATTTCAATAAAACAGTATTTATTTACAATTATAAACCATAGACACAAGTGAAATTATATTTAAATATAGCTAATTTGTACAACTGAAATAATGAACTTCCACCCGAATATTATTGGTATAACTCGAATCATATTTATTTATAATTTATATAACTTAATTTATAAATTCATTTAATTTTGATAACTTGAAGAATTATTTGAATACAGAAATTATATTTGAATATAATTTGTATAACTAAGGCCCTGTTTGGCGCGAGGATCAAATCAGAACCAAAGTGATACTAATTTAAAAAACAACAATAATAATAACAAATAAAATTTTTTAATCATTCTACATAAATTCTAATATAAAAAAAATATTATTTTACTTCACATACTCAATAATTTTTAATAAAAATATATACTTTATTTCACATCCTAGACCAAAATATTCGAATAAAAAATTTTAGTTTAGAATGTAAAATAAAATTAATTTTTTTATTGAATATTATTGAGTATATGAAGTAAAATAATATTTTTTTTATATTAGAATTTGTGTAGAATGATTAAAAATTATTATTTATTATTATTATTATTATTATTTTTTAAATTAGTATTATTTTTTGTCCTGATCTGGTCCTGATTTAATCCTTACGCCAAACAGAGCCTAAATTTAAAATTTTAAAATTTAAATTTTATAATTTAAATTTTATTTAAATATAATTTATATATTTAAATATAATTTTAACAGTGCAGCTAAGTATAACCTTTGAAAATTCTATTAAAATAATAATAGATAATTATACAGTGCTCCTATAATAAAAATCATATTCAAAAAGCAATTCCAGCAAATGCGCAATGCTATAAGCGCATCTCTAATCTATCAAGAACAGTAAATCAATGCCTACGGTGCAGGATTACAGTAACGCTACATACTTTCATATTATCACATAAATAAAATTACTTTTATTATTTATATCAAGAGAAAATCCAACTAATCTTAGAATAGGAAAAACAAAAGTTTACAATTTAATAATTTAATAAATATTTATAAAATATAATTTATAATAAAAAAAAATTAGAACTATCTCTACATAATACATAATTAAATTTAAAAATAATTACCTACATGCCACACAATTTAATTTTATTTATGCATTATCCATCCATTTTTAGTTAATTACGCTATGCACACTCAAAATATTATAAAATTTTACATACACGCATTTTAATTTATTTCTATTATAATAAGTAATCACAATTTTTCAATAACCTAACTATAATTAGATTACAAAAAATCTGAGTCATTCATCATATTATTTTAAGAATATTTAAATATATTTTGAGTGAAAATCCTAAAACATTAATGTTTAGGTGACGGCAAAGGAAGGAGGCATCCGCGGCGCGAATTGATTTTAGGACAAATCAGTGCTTCAGTGTGATATTAAGAAAGAGAAAAATATATACCATTAAGAGTAAAAATATAATTTTAACGATTTACTAATAGAATATTTTTTTCAAATAGATTTTGATTAAATTTTAACTCAAATACGTGTACGTAAAATTTTGTAATATTTTGAGTGTGCATATTATAATTAACTAAGAATAGATAGGTAAGATATAAATAAAATTAAATTATATGACATATAAATAATTATCCTTTAAATTTAATCCTATATTACAAAAAAAAGACATAAAATCTTATTTATATAATTTTGTAGCTAGAGGTCTATAAAAGAAATTTAGGCATTACCGATTGGTTCTATTTGATTTTTAAATCATTGATCCATAAAACATTGTGATAAAAAATTTTTAATAGATTTCAAATTTTAGGGTCATTTATATAAGCATTTCTATTCTGATAAATAATGAATCAAGTAATCTTGGCACGTGACCTGCTCGCTTGAGAATAAATTCAAAGATATTTACATGCATGCCACAAACTCATATTTCAAGAAAATTATACTTGACTTTATACGAATGACCATTAGAAAATGAGTATTCTAGATGAAAGACAAGGCTGCTGAGAATCAAATTCAACTTTGAGAACAAGACTATAAAAAAAGGATAAATTACATTTAAATCATTAAATTTAATACATAATATTACATAAAATTATAATTTTAAACTCCTAATTACTTTTTTTTCTATAAAAAAATAAATTACATTCAAATCATTAAATTTGAGATATATAATCACATAACTTCATACTTTTAAATTTTTAACATCTAAATTAATTTTACAAAACCTAATTACTTTTTTTTTCTGATCCAACACTTCTCAGTCCCAATTGGAGGGGAGCTAAATAAATTTGCAACGTGTGATAAACAAAATAAAAGGAAGTTTACTTTAATATTATATAGATATTTATGTTATTTAAAAATTTAAATTATCCCTAAATTTTTATTTATTTAACTTACTACTATTATATTATTTTAAGGATTAGTAGTAAATTAAATTTCACTATTTAAATCGGTGCATTAAGTCCCTCTATATTCTAAATTAATCAAATAAATTCTTAATATTAAAATAACATAAAAATAAACTTTCAACCAAGATTTTGAAAACCGGACCGGCTTCAGAACCGGTAGACTGAAAGGTTCAAGGCTCAATGGTCGAACCGGGGTCGAACCGGGATGAAGTAAAATTAAAAAAACTAATAAAATATAATATAAATATAATTAAGATATATATTATTCATATATCAATATAATAATTAAACATAAAATGAATGTTTAATAATTAAATTTAACAAATAATATCTTATGTCAATAATCCAATTAATTCCAAGCAAATCGAAATAGCAATAACCCAAATAAATATTCGCAAATCACAAATTGAGTATAATATTTAGTACATCATTAAAAGAAATGTATGCTTTATCAATATTAAAATACTAAATTATTTCATCATTTTATATTACTAAAATACTAAATCATTCCGAAAAAATGAAAGCTGGAGAGGAGAGTGCGAGGCAAGAAAAATCACGAGTTCGTGACTGTCGCGTGTGTAGAGACCGCAGAACATAGGCTGAGTTAGGGACCCAGAATTTAAGAAAGTTTTTTTTTTTTTTTAAATTTTAAACTCAACCGTTCCAACCGTACCGGTTCTAACCAGTTTTAAGCAGATCCGATTATAAAATTAAATCGGACCGGTTGGCTGACCGGTTCACGGTTCGACCGGTTGAACCGTCCAGTCCGATTCGATTTTTAAAACCTTGCTTTCAACATTAATAAATGAATTTAATAATAGACTTTTTTTTAATTAATAACTAATTTAATTAATTTAAAAATTAATTCTAATATTTTAAATAAAAATAAAATCTAAAATGATCTATTAATAAAAAAATATTCTCTATTAAATACATTAATTAATACAAAAATCTATTTATATTTTAAATCAAACTAAAAAATCTATTTAATTAATTTAAAAATTAAAAAAACTTAATTGTATACAAGTTCAAACTAGAAGGACTTAATTGCTCTTAACTCTTATATTAAAATATATCAATAAATCGTAAATATAATAAAATAACAATTGAAATTTAATTTAACTTCACCTTTATTATAATTTAAGTGACATATAAATGTTATATAATTTAGAATGACAATTAAATGTTATTTTATAATAATAATTTTTTTACTTTTTAATTATATTCAAACATATTTTAAATTAAATAATTAAAATTTTTAAATAATACGAAATAATATTACAGTAACAGTCAACCTAACACCCCAAAAATAATTGTGAACTCCAATACGCTCACATCCTAATGATTTAAGTATTATGGAAGACAATTAGCGAAATTTAATCAACCTAACGTATTCTAGCAAGCTAAGATAAAAGAAAAATAAATTCCAGCAAGAGTAGTACTGTGTGGATCAAACAAAAAAAAAATGGACAAATTACACTCAGGTCCCTGAGTTTAAAAGTTATTATCCAAGTTCACATTTTGAACATTAACATCTAAGTCCCTAGTTTTTAAAAATTATTATTTCGATACTTTTTTTATTATTAAAAATATTAAAATTACCATTATACCTTTACTCATCCCCCTCTCCACCCGATCCAGCAAGCCCCACGGCCGCGTGTTGTTGCCGCGCCACCCCGCGCTCCCGTTGGCGGCCTCGCTCGGCCCTGCGACACCGCCGGCAGCCGCGCTGGGTCGCGCAACCATCAGATCGGGAGGAGAGAGAGAGAGGGAATCTCCTCCCGATCTAGCAGCCGCTACGCGTGCGCGTCGCGCGGCTGCTGGGTCACGCGGCCGGCGAATCAGGAGGAGGCTCCCTCTCTCTATCCTCCCGATCCGACGGCCGCGCGAGATCCACACGAGGCCCCAGCAGTGTCGAGCGGTCAAGCGAGATCGCCGATGGGCGCATAGGGTGGCGCGACGACAGTACGCGACCGTGCAGCTGCGGAATCGGGTGAAGAAAAGGAGGGGTAAAAGTATAATAGTAATTTTAATATTTTTTAATAATAAAAAAAATAAAAAAAGACCCAAATAATAATTTTTTAAAAACTAAGGATTCCGATATTATAATTTTCAAAACGTAAATCTGTGTGCCTTAAACTCAAGGACCTGAGTGTAATTTGCCCAAAAAAAAAAAACTGCGGCGTCGCTGAATCAATTAGTATGTGGAGCTCACAGCTATATTTAATGCAGCAGGTATTTTGTTTGCACCTATCACAAGTTCATTGGATTATATATATTTTGTAGGGTAACTCCGTCCGAGCTCCTCAGATCTTCAATTTTATAAAAAAAAAATATCATCTGAATTTTTTTTATCCAAAATGTTTTCAAGCAAGTCTTTTTTTTTTAACGAATTCCCTGCTAAATTATTATTTTAAAAAAATCTAAAATACTTATTTAAACATTAAAAATATATTTAAGTTCTTCTCTATAACTTAGCATATAATAGTAATTTTTAAAGCTTAAACATATATATTAAATATTTTAAAATAGAAATTAACGATCAAACTTAACGGAATCAATCAAAAAAAATCATGTGAAAATTTTTGAATGGGAGGGAAGCAGATGACACATTTCTATTTTTATGGACCTGCGTGTATCAAAATTCTACCTTAGAACCGGGATGAAATTAGCTGTATTGTCTAATAATGCTTTGTGTTTCTAAGCGAGGATCAAAATCAAGACCAAAATGGTATTAGTTTAAAAAATAATAATAATAATAAATAAATAAATTTTTTTAATCATTTCACACAAATTCTAATATAAAAAAACATTATTTTACTTCACATACTCAATAATTTTTAATAAAAATATCAACTTTATTTCACATCCTAAATCAAAATACTCGATTCGAATATTTTGGTCTAGCATGTAAAATAAAATTGATATTTTTATTAAAAATTATTGAGTATGTGAAATAAAATAATATTTTTTTTATATTAGAATTTGCATAGAATGATTAAAAAAATTTATTTATTATTATTATTATTTTTTTTAAATTAATACTATTTTTGTCCTGATTTTGATCTTCACCGTCTACCTCTAGAATGTAATAAATGGCCTGACCTTACAAAATGATGATGTGAATGGTGGCTGGGAAGTGTAAGAAATGAAGTATAAAAAATTGTAAACAGAGCTATCAAAAAAAAAAAAAAAAAAAAGGAAAGACTCTAACTTGGTCAAAGCTTAGAGATGGCAAAGTCCAAGTTTTGCAAGTGCAAGTTCCTCAGCTAGGTCAAAACTTCTGCCCTCATTTAATCTATCAGTGCTAATAAAAATTTCATCCTTTTATCTTTGAACAAAGAGAAAATAGGGGAGGAGAGCTTGTTGAACCAAGGAAAGAGTAGAAGCGGTTGCTTCAGGTAATCCAGCAATAATCTTTTGTATTCATAATTAAGCTTACCCTATAATTATATACGTATGTATATCCAAAGCAAAACTTGTTCATGTACATATCTAGATCATGAATCTTTGAATTCATATTCTTCTGCTTTCATTCAACTGTAATTATGTTTTCATGTTATTATTCCTTTTTCTTCTGTTGTATTCTTTCCTTTTTGCTATATATATATGCTGAAACCATTTCTCTCTCTTTCTCTATATCCGTCTCTATCTCTCTGCCTATGTTTTAAGTGTGAGATCAAGAAGTATATGAAGATCAAAACTAGCTGGGTATCGAGCATATAGTGTGTTAAATCTTTCATTACCAACTTACCTAAAGCCTTAAGTATGCCCCAAATTCCAAAATTTATTTATTTTACAGTATGGAGATCAGCACAGGTATTTTTTTTAAAACCATATACTATAAATAATTAGAGATCTCTAACTATGATATCATGTTAAGTTTCAGGTTACTAATTAACTAAAAGCTTAAGCTAGTTATAGGTTATTGCCATGGATTAATCTTATATTCTTAAATAGTAGATGAAGATGACTGTGATCTTAAAGAATAGTTGCAAGGGAAAGAAAACATACAGTGGTATATTGGGCACCCTGGTGAAGTACACATTTGCATCTCGCAGTACGATGCCATAATGGTTCATACGGTTCGCGTCCACATTGTCGCCAGGAGTGCATTATCAGATACCCAATTTGACTCGATTGAATATCCGAATTCCAATATTCAGATATTATATTTGCACATCTGCAAGTAGGATAATATAAGCATGAAGAAAATGTTAGAATATACATAGCTTGATTAGCATTTCCTACCTGTGCCGTGTACCAGAGTAAGTTTGAATTGCATGCTTTTAGATATGTCAAATTCAAGTGTATATAAATCCTCTAATCTTCTGTGTTATGGCCTCTACAGATATGTCAAATTCATCAAGTAGCAGTAATTCTCCAAGCTCAAGTGGCACAAGTGGAAGAGATACTGCTATTTCTATAAGTAGGATTGACTGCTTTTATGCATTTTAATTTCCTTAAATTGCTCTCAAAGTCCAAACTGTTATCATTCCTTTTTTGCTTGCAGTATCAATTTTAGTTGGTGGTACTGTGGTCATTGTGGTGACTTACTTGGTCATCAAATGTGTTCAACGGATCAAAATGCAGAAAATCAACTCATATCATCGATCCTCGTTCTTCATGGCCGATGAATCCATGACTAGATCTTTTGGAAATGCTTCGATGCTCAGTGTCGCAACAATTGAGAGATTCATCGATGACATTCAGAAAGAGAAGCCCATAAGATTCACCTCACAGCATCTGTCAGAATTCACCAATAACTTTGCCCAGAAATTGGGTCAAGGTGGATTCGGAGTTGCTTACAAAGGGAAGCTCCCAAATGGCATTCTAGTGGCAGTGAAGGTCTTACATAGAACTCAGGACAAGAAAGCAGAGGAGCTGTTCATGGCAGAAGTTGGCACAATTGGAAAAACTTATCACATTAACCTTTTGAGACTCTATGGCTTCTGCTTTGATCCTGAAATGAAAGCATTAATATATGAGTATATGGAAAATAGTTCTCTTGACAGATACTTGTTCAACAAGAACTACAAGATTGAATATGTTAAGCTATATGATATTGCAATTGGAACAGCCAAAGGGATTAGATATCTTCACGAGGAGTGCCAGCAAATAATAATTCACTATGACATAAAGCCTGGAAACATTCTTCTTGATGAAAACTTCTTGCCGAAAGTGGCTGATTTTGGCCTTGCAAAGCTATGCAGTCGAGATGCATCTCATGTTACTAACTCAGGAGCTAGAGGAACTCCAGGTTACGCGGCACCGGAGATGTGGCTGCCATTGCCGGTGACCCATAAATGCGACGTTTATAGCTTCGGGATGCTTTTGTTTGAAATAGTTGGGGGGAGGAGAAACTTAGACTTCAATGAGAATGAGAGCCAAGAGTGGTTTCCGAAATGGGTATGGCAAAAACACCAACAAGGGGAGATGAGGAAGATGATAACAAGTGTTGGTGGGATTAAAGACATTGAAATTGAGAAGATTGAGAGAATGTGCAGAGTAGGATTATGGTGTGTTCAGTATAAGCCTGAGGCAAGGCCTTCGATGAGTAAAGTGGTAAGAATGTTAGAGGGAGAAGAGGAGATCGTGGAACCTCCAAATCCTTTCCATTACCTGGATGTTCATGATACTGGTTTTAGTTTGCACATTGATGACAGCTCAAATGGTTCAACGAGCACAAGTTCTGATCATCAAAACAGCAGATCTTTGTGAAAATTTCCAGCTCATTAAACTGTCTTGCATTAATATTATGTGTTCGTTTTGGAGTGTTTATTTTTTGTTGACAGTTTTTGTTGTAAACCTTTCATACTCCACTGTTTCTGCTCTTGAGAGCAGTTTTAATGTAAACTAATTTTGGTCCATGCTACTAAATCCTAAAAATCACAACCTGATCATTAATGGACATGTTGCATAATGCGGCAAACGGAGGATGCACACATGGTGCTATAAGTCCTTACAACCTAAATCCTTCTAGAAGACACTACTTCTTACGACCAGGCATTCTTTTGACTAGCACCAGCCCCTTGGTAGACAACTAAGGCTACTGGCCAAAGAATCTTTGAAAGGGTCAAGAGTCTTCAACCAAAGACAATTTCGACCGGATCAAACTCATGACACCACATCCAATAGAAGCTAACATTCGACGGTAATAAAATCCCTGCAATAAAGACATCAATAACAATGTAATGTTCACATAGAAATTTATTCATTTAATGTAAAGACAACGAGGATTAATGATCATGTGTATAAGTACAAGTAAGCACCACTATGATGAAGATGTTGAACTCTCTTCTTTTACTTTAAAATAAGCTTAAACTTCAAAATCACTAATATGATAATATCTAACTGAAAACAATATAAAATCACTTTTAGAATCTAATATCAGCCAAATTTTGAAATTTTGCTAAATATTTGCATGTGCAAAAAAAAACTAATCTGATTAAGAAGTAGAAATGCTAAATGGTACTGAAACCAAAATTTATAGAAGCCTAAGTGCCTGTTTGATCCTCACACTATTTTAGTCATACCAACAACTAAAATAATTTATTCATTATAAAAAATAAAAAAATCACATCTTACATAAATTTTCAACATATTAATTTTATTTCATATCTTATACTATTTTTAACATAACTAACTTTATTTTCTATCATATAAATATATATATATATATCTGAAGGCAAGCCCACAATTTCATGGCATGATCAAATTAGTCTATTTGCCAAATAGATAACTAAGGGCATATTCACATTTCTCCATTTAAAACACTAATTTCACAAAAGCATATTGACCAACTTTTCAATGGAGATATATAGTATAAATGACAAATTAACCTTTATCTCAAAAGATATTTTCTTTTTTTTGATAGGCTACCTCAAAAGAATTAATCTCTAAGACTTTAGGTCAAAAACCAAAAAGAACATAGTAAAGAATTCTCTCAAAATTTATTAGACATTATGTCTTACATCTTACACAAAAAAGTTTATTACATCATAAGTCTTAGTCCTTATGCCCATCTGTTAAAGTCTTTTACAAATTTCTTATAGAGCTAAACTTAGTTTTAGTTCTACTAAATAGTATTGGCCTCAGAAAATGTTAAATTTAGCCAACCAATTTTATTCCTATCCATTTCTCCTTTTATTCTAGCTACCACTTGAACAGTGCACTAGCGTATCGCTATGCACCAATAGAACAATTGTTTAAAATAGAAGCATCACTAGTCCCAATCATCCACATAGTAGATAGATAATGATAAAATTTTCATTAAGTCTTACATTCTTTTTAGTCCTGAACAATCGAGTCCCCATTAAGCATCGACATGCATGCCATGAGACATTACAACTCTAGAAAAAATCCCTTGTGCAACAACTAGACCCTTGCTCCACGACTAGATCCATCCTAACCTGGTGGGCGATCAAGGATGTATCCCTGGGGTTGCAAGCAGATCTTGAGTATGAGGCCATTGTTCTGCTGGGAATGATTAACTGTTCCCCGACACACTTGCGTTGATCGAAAGTTTCTTGACGTGTATAATCCAAGCAAAGCCATCACGACATTGTGCTAATAGCCCAACAAATCTTAACGCACCAATGCATCAACCTTAGCCAAGCACCTAGACAAATAGTCATCCAGTCACCCTTGCCTACAATAGCTTATGTGGCAGCACACCATCTGCAAATTCTTAGTTAGGGGATCCCTTTTGGAATCTTACAACTATAAATAGAAGGGGGGAATTATAATCAAAACATATAGCATGATAATCAGCTAACCATTCCCTTCCTTCTCTTATAATCAAATCTCATGTAACCGATAGGAGGCTCTATTTGATTAATAAAGCTTTCCAGGGTGCTATTGTTTTCCTCCTATCAAGGGTTTTCCATGTAAATTTTTCTTTTTTGATTTGCTTTGGTGATTGATTTTACATTTTATGCTATGAGCTATGTTTTCCCTCACATAAGATTTTAGATGTTTGTTGTTGCCATCAAAATTTTCCATTAACAGTTTTTGTTTTTGTTGAGAATGTTCTTAAAGATCACTAGAGGACCCATTCGCAGCAACATTCAAACCAAGTACTATGCAACAAACTAGGCCATCAACGAAGAAATTATTGGAAAGGGAGTTTTAACTTCTTGCAACAAACCCTGGTGCATCCATTTTGCCAGCAACATCGTCCACCAATGATGAACAACTTGATGAGTTTTGCAAGATGATTGATACCCTAATTCAAACAATATCTATAATGGTTCAATCTATGAAACATGAGTATGATGTGGCGGTATGAATACGAAATTAAAACAATAATACAACAAACTTAAATAAAGTAAAAAATAGATACGTCAGGATATAATAGTTACATATACATATAAATATATATGTGTTGTATTATCATATTTAAGGTGTTACTAATATGGTAGGCCAAAAAGGCGATTGCTATGAATTTCAATATCATTTAAAATTTCTTAAAATTAATTATACTTTTATATTTCCAAATGTTCTTAATACTTCTAAAAGTAATATTATGGGCAATCTAATTTGATAAATAAAACATCCTTCAATAACTATTGAATTTTAAAAAAAAATTTAAAAATAATCTCCTAAAATTTATTTAATTATTCCCAACATGTCACATAATATCTTAGTAAGATGAGAATTTAAATACATATTAGTAGGTTTGATTTAATTTCAATCTAAATATGACCCAAATCAATTAGCACGATATACAATTGATAAATAATACAAATACTATAATCTAAACTCAAATATGCTAATTTAATCAAAGTAGATGTATGCCCTCCCCTCTCCAAATCTAATACTATATAAATAGATAAAATAAAAAAAAACCAAAATCTTATTTTTTCTATAATAAGGCTCGTTAAGGTAGAGAAAAAGCGCGATCAAAGCCCAATAAACACAACAACAAAGTGTTAGTTGAGGTAGAAAACATAGTGACATCACTAGTCTATGTGAAATTATGTAAAATGGTCAGCTAAAGTAGAGAACATAACAGCCTATAAATACTAGATATTTTTTAGCAGTTAGAACTCCAGTATGTGTGGAGCTTTCTTCAATCTAAATTGTGTGAACCTGGAGTATTACTTTCCTATCGTTAATCATCGAGTCTAAACATGTGTCATCTTTAATGTAGTTTCAGTGTTTTTGTGAGTCTAAAATATAAAAAAATCGAACAAGTATCAGATAAGTATATTTTTTTAAAAAAAATAAAAAGTGATACTATGTAGTGTGCCGTATACGTATCAATAGAGTATCAGTATCTGATACGGGTACATTAGGCTTTATGAATTATCGATACTTTATAGGACCCAAAAATAAGTCATTTATGCGGCCCAAAATACACATAGTGGTCATGTTGCTATCATGTTTTCATCAGGCCAAGATACACATGATAATCTCCACATAAATCCCTATCTCCTTCTTGAATTTCCAGTGCCTGCTTTTATCCATTATGCTACAAGTTATCATCTCCCTCACATGAGATCAAGGAAATTAATTGCCATTATTCGGTTTCCTTGCCAACGCTAATGATGAAGTTAAATGATCAAGATGCCATTTCTTGAAATTCGTCCACAACCTATAAAAGGAAAAGCAAGATACACATGATGATCTCCACATAAATCTTTATCTCCTTCATAAATTTCTAGTATCTGCTTTCACCCATTATGCTACAAGTTATGATCTCCATCACATGAGATCAAGGAAATTGATTGCCATTATCTAGATTTTATTGTCAATGCTAAAGGGGAAGTTAAATGATCAAGAGGCCCTTTCTTGAAATTCATCCACAGCCTATAAAAGCAAAAGCACCTACATCAAATACAACAAGAACGATCCTCATCAAGAATTACACAAAAATTATGTGACGGATATTTCTCTTACCCACACAACATCATCAGAACAAGAAAGAGAAGCTATATAGTCAGCCGCTCAATTGACTTCTCTATACACGTGTAATCTTAAAATGCTTTTAAAGGTGCAAAAAATGTCAAAAATCAAAACAAAAGGTCTTTCCCTCGAGTCTCCTCTAGTTGTATGGAGAATACCAATAATCACTAAAGTGGAGTCACCCTCCAACCATCCCGTCTACTTTGCCCACCCACTCTTGAGTTGATTTGGCTGCCTCCCATGCTCCTATCACCTCCACAGATGACTACATGAGTGTAGAGTCTAGTGTCAATTGCTTTGAGAAGGATATCATGGTGGTCTCTAATCACTCCACCCACACCGCTTCACCATTCGATTTCATAGAGCCGCGAAAGTTGACCTTGATCTAACTTGGAGTGGGAATCCAAGCGGGATGAGGAAGGGTTACCATAACCACTTTGGCTAGTGAGATCCCAGTTACCATCAAGATGCAATTTCCATCAATAAAGCGCACCATCCCTGATAATGGTGGCTAACACCCCTATTCTAGTCAACGATGTTTTTCTTTCTCGCATCATGAATATTCTAGCTTAAATCCTTCATTAGATCACAGAACCTTGAAGTCTTCAAAATCAATCAATTTAGTTCAAATTCACCAGCAAATAGTAAACACCTAAGTGATGGATTCATATTTGAAGCCATGAGACCGTTTTTCAAAACATTTATGGCTTTTAGAACATATCTTTTTACAGGACAGCATGGCAGGTGTCATCCAGCACTCATATGTGTACTAGACACAAATGGAGTTTAACATGTCATCAAATGAAAGATCTTCTATGCAATAAAAAGAACTCTGCAAATAAAAGCTAATCAAGCAAATCTTCATACATTATTGTGGAAGAGATTGGCAAAAAGAAATGCAGTCACTTTCTATTTTGGGGTGGAAAACTAGTGGAAAGCGTAACTATCGGAGTGCTTAAACCTGGTAGAAAGGGAAGTCACAACTTTTTATAGTTGCGTCAAATTGTCCAAGCAAATCATCAAATGCACTCAGCTCAGGTTCACAATTCTTGACAAAGAGAAACATTTGCTGTCCTTTTTGTAAGAGAATCAAGAAATCCAGCCCAACCAAAGACCTTTAATGAGTGTAAAAAATACTTCGAGCTGAGAGAAGTGCGTACAAGGTTCTTATCCAGTATGCAAACTTAGCACATTGAACGTAAGAATGCTAAAAATTGAAAAGGGACCAGAAGAAAAGAAGACAAATCACAATGCTTCATTTTCAGGCACTTCCAATAATCTAAGTCTTCATCTTTAGGCACCTTCCGGCAGTTGATATCTGCTGGTGGTGATGTCCTTTTTTTTTTTAATATTTCGTGCTAGTGGTGATATCAACTGTCAAAAAAAGGGTGAATTCCTGCTTTCCAAAACATGGTATGGATTGTTGATTCTAAAGCATCCTACTATGTGGCCTTCAGGAAGAAGCTGTTTTCAACTTGTACTCCAGGAGACTTGTTTGGCCCAAAGCTAAAAAGATCATAGCTTTTCAAGACATGGTCAAATTATTATTTTTTCAATAAAAAAAATATTAATTATTTTTTATGTTACTCTACACAAATTTTAATATTAGAACATCACTTTACATCACATCCTACATAATTCTCAATACATCAATCAACTTTATTATATATCATACACAATTTTATTTCCTATATAAACCTTTAAAAAAAAGCCAAAAAGATCATCCTCCAAAGCCAAAAACGTCTTATGCCAAATTGGAAGACATTGTAGGATGGCAATAATGAAGTGTCAATGATTCTCAACATTGGAGACATTGAGCTAGAAATCAACTTAGGGTGCAAGCCGAAATTAAGAGATGTGAGGCATGTCCTGGAAATTCATCTCAATCTAATTTCAATAGGGAATTTGGATGATGAAGGCTGCCTCAACACTTGCATGAAAAGTCAATGAGAGCTTGTCAATGCAGCTCTTGTCAAAGCAAGAGGGTAAAGAGCTGTTCCATGTGCAAATTGAAGCCCAAAGTTTTCGACAAAAAACTGATAGAAGTCACCAGAAGCAGCTATGGCACAGGTATGAGAGACCTGGGAGTCTCTTGAGATACAAAAGCTCATGCAAATTGTAAAAAGGTAATTTTGACAAATGAGTCAATTGAAAGGAGACAAAAATCAATTGTGAAGTTGTCCATAGAAAGAAAGGCAAGAGGACTCTTGTATATTCTTATGTCTATGAAGTCAATTGCTAAGTCAAAAAACTTAACATTCCAATAATTAATTTTTCCTCCAACCAAATAGCCGCAGGAGTAAGAATATGGTTTACATTTAGAAAATTATATCCTTAAATTCTGTAGTCATATAGAACAATCATACAACCATAAACAGAGGGTCAATCTAAGGCTCGAAACAAATTGTGATCAAAACATATAGAATAATCATAAAGTAATTCTCTTCTTTCTCTTGTTATCAAATATCAAGTAATCGATTGGATCCTCTTTTTGATTAGCAAATCTTTCTTTTGCTTTTGGCCACCATTATTTTTCTCCCTTCCAAGGTTTTCCATATAAATCTCTTTTTTTCCCTTTATTCTTTAGGCTCCAGTGGTTACTTTTACACTTTATGCTATGCGCTACAATCTCCCTCATGTGAGACCTAGGACGTCAGTTGTAGCCATCCAAATTTTCTGTCAATATTTTTGGTGCTTCAATTGAGAAAGTTCTTGAAGCTGGCCAAAGGATCTATTTGCAGTGAAATTCAGACCAAGTCCGAAGTGGCAAACTAGGCCTCTGGCAATAGAATTCTTGAAAAGGAGGTTCAACCTCCCACAACAAGAATCCTAGTGGTTTCATTAGCCAATTGTGTTAGAACTGCTGCCCGCCAATGGTGAACAACTTGATAAGCTCCGCAGGATGATAGCTACCCTGACTATCACGGTGGCTATAATAGCCTAATCACAATCTCTATTAATGTGGCCCAAATACAGAGTGACCATGTTGCCATCATTTTTTCACCCAATCAAGATACATATAACAAGGTCCACATAAATCTGTCTCCTTCTTGAAGATCCAGTGCCTGCTTTCACCCATTATGTTGTGAGTTACAATCTCCTTTACATGAGGTCAAGGTAGTCCATTAGTGCTATCCAGATTTCCTTGTCAACACTGACAATGATTTACCGGAAATTTGTCTCAACCATCAGTAGAGGCACACCATCCCTAGTAATGGTGACTAATACCCCTATACTGCTCAATAACATTTCTGTTTCCTGTGCCATGGAAATTCCAGATTAAATCCTTCATTAGATCAGAGAATGCTAGTTGTGTCAAAATCTTTTTCCTTTTTGGAAAGATGAAGTCAAAAAATCTTGATCCTTCAGTTTTATGTTCTAAAGATAAAACTTCTCAGAAAGATGGTGGGATGTTCAGGAAGAACTCAACTGACAGACACATGCTTTTATACAGATAAAAACATCATAATCGAAGAAATCAAGGAACAAGATGTTAGTCATATTATAGAAGCATAAAATCATGCGGTACAAGCAAATTATTTTATAAAACTATCAACACTCTTAGGCAATACATGCTGGATTTTTCTTTTTTTGAACAATTCATTGCCTAAACAAGACAACCTCAAAGAAATACAAAGCCAGAGAATAACCATCCAACTACTAAAATATACTGGGGTGAAGATTTCCCCTTAGGCAACCAAAACCAAGCAATTGATCATTTTGATCCTTTCAAGAATCACAGCATTGCGAAAGAAAATTTACAATAAGCATCCTCAGGTCTACCGGTCTTCAGTTACCCAAACCACTGATGGCCATTTTCCAATCAAGCTCTTTTTTACCAATTTAACCATCTAATATATACAGTTCATAACATTTTTCCCTGGTGTTTCAGCAGCAAGAACTTGCAAGCTAACAAAAACTATGATGCTTTGAATAAAGGCAAAGGTGGGCGTTAGAGTAACATTGTGAAAGTACACATACGTTGTATATGATTTAAGCGTGTTGACCTAGAGCACCAAGGGCGATAGAAGCGCGTGGAAAAGTGAAGGTTGGTGGGGATAGGGGGGATGGGAACCCCTTCATTGCAGGCAGATGACTAGCACTTGGTGAAGGAGACATAGGGATGCATGGTAGCAAGGTTTGTAGTTAACTTAGGGCTCCAGAGATCTTCCAAGCTGTGTAAAGGCCATCAGCCTCCTTGAAAGGCGAACAAAAGAGGCTGATGTGGTGGTTCAAGCCCAGGGTCGAGGAACAGAGCAAATAAAGGAAGGGGAAGATGTTGACTCAGCCACAGATCTATCATCATTGACCATAGCGAAGAAACTGTTACATTACCAAGCAATCAAACAAAACCCACACCTGAGATGGAAGTTGATGAGGACAACAGAAAGGAGTGCGAACCCAACTTCTAAGAAGAGGGGGGGATGCATAACATTATTGCGAAGCCCAATAGCATGGGGTAACAAGACACAACCAAGCTCATGACAAGAGGTGGGCATTGGTAGGGTCTTGGTCGGGTTACTTCGGGATCAATTCAAGAATCGGGACGGGTCAGGCCTAAATCAATGGTCGAGCCAATAGATTGTGTTTAAGCTCAAACTTGAATCGGGTCGAGTTGGGTTGGGCCGACCCAGGAGACATTAATTGCCATAAGTTTAGTGTTAGCTCAAATTTCTAATTACAACACTAAAATTATTTTATAGCATGAATATCATTTGCATTTTACATAGTCTACATCATCTTCAATGACTGATGATATTGGGCTTAATTTTTCAGAGAATTCTCAATTACTAACATGATGTAAGGTTATATGCATGTTTTCCAAAGGCTAAAAATTTTACTTATTATGTAGATCTAATTTGTACCTGCAAATTATCATGTGAAAATAAATCTAAATATTTAAAACTAAAAAATTTAACAAACTATATCCAAATTAATTAACCAAATAAACATCATAAACTAGAATTAACAACAATAAGAAATTTGAAGATGAAAAAACTACATTAATGCAAAAATCTTCTTATGTTCGACACAAGTCAGAAATTTCGAGCCGATTTTGTTATGTTCAAACCTGGTCCAGAGTTTAGTCAGGTTGGGCCGGGTCACAACAAAAGATTAAGCCCAACTTATCGCTAAGCAAGTTCCCACCTCTAGTCGTGACCATCAGAGGTCCAATGCAAGCTTAATGGAGGTGAGACAGATGTAGAGGTGAGAGTTTGGCCCGAAGGTCGATGCTCGCTCGTGTTCGGATCAATAATTAGCTTGAATAAAGATCAAGTCGAATCTGCTGACCCGAACCACAAGTCACATTTATGGCTTGGTGTATTTTAGAGCCGAGTTTGATCCGTAGTCAGCTTGGATCGACTCGGATTGATTTGGCGTGTTTGCAATATAATTACCATCATTAATATATATATCTATTGATATTTGTATATATTCTACATTACTTTTGCATTCTTTGATTGACGTACATATTTTATTAGATAGAAAGTGCAGCCCTGCTGTCCTGCCTTGTAGGGTAGAGTCTTATTTTCCACAATATAGAAATAGATAAAAAAAGTCTGGAATATAATATATTTAGAGGGATCAATTTATAATTTCTTAGGATCTAAGGTTAAGATTAAAGGAAATTGAGAAACTAAATTATAGTTGTCATTATAAAAGACAAAAACTAAAATAACTCAATGAACCAAATTATAATTTTCAAGACTTAAAGGCCAAGATTAAGGAAACTGAAGGATCACATTATAATTTTTATTACAAAAAGTTAGAACCTAGCACAAAGACTAAAAATAAGAGATATATGAGGATTAAATTATAATGGGATTACAGTGTAATTTCTATTGTAAGAAATTAAAACTTAAGACAATGACTAAAAGAAAATGTGAAAGTAAATTGTAATTTCCACTAAAAAAGACAAAAAAACAAAATTGTAATTTCTTGGAACCTAAGCTCAATAGTAAGAGAAATAAATGGAGCAAATTAAATTACTGTTGTAAGGAATTACGACCTAAGATGAAGACAAATAAAAATGAGGAGGCCAAATTGTACTTTCTTATGACCTAAGCTTAAAAGTAAAAGAAATCATAGAACTAAACTACAATTTCCATGTTGCAAATAATAATTAACATCTATTCTCATATTGCCTTAACAACTGTCCATTACGAGAAAGAAAGGAATTTCAAATTTTTTCATTTTTATCGGCAATTGTACTGTTTTCTCTTAATAACCATTCATTCAGGGAAAAATGAAAAATCCCAATTTTCACGCTTAATAGTACAGTATAGATAGGTTAATAATGGACAAGAGATGGATGCGCAAACCAAGCTCACCAAAAGAATATGAAAGACTATTAAGTCAATTTCATGATTAGGCTTTTACTAACATCTATCTTAGTGAAAAAAACATTTGTCCATGTAAGTACTGTAACAATAGGAAATGGGTTAACAGTGCAGTTGCTCAAGAGCATTTGACAGTTGATGGAGCACATAGGAAAGATTCATTAGCCGATCATGCCAATTCTAATGTAGCGTGAGGTTCACTAGTGGGTGAACCTCAAGCTACCAAATTAAGGGTTGCGAGTTAGGTTTGAATTTACTTAATTGAATTAGACTCGCATATTTAATAAGCCAAAATTTAAAACCAAACTAACCCAAGATAATGGAATGGAGCATGAAAACATCAGAAACTTGTAATTAACATAACACCTAACTAACATGTAAATGTAACTCATGCAAGCATTAAGAATAATTAACCCAAGTTTTTCATTCTGCTTTAAATTTGTTAATTCACAAAAGGCCATGAAATTTCAAAAACAATTACGGAAGATTGTGAAATTTAGAAATATCAGAAAGAAATAGGATTTTATCACATATTCAAGGGAAATATGCTCAACACACGCCATCTATATTAACTTGAAAACATGCATCTCAAGTTTCAAAAAGAAAACATGCATCTCAATCACCACAGGCATAAGGAAACCTGAAATTTTCACAATTGCTCATCGAGAAATAAACTTGAAGACAGATATCAATTTTAATTTGAAGAAAGATTATTGTTTATACCATACTGAAAGTAAATAGACTGCTAGAATAATACCATAACAGTGAATGTACCACAAAAGAGAGAAAGCTAAGACAGATATGTAAGAGAAAAATGAAATAAACTTGGATAAACAGTAGAGAATTATAATTCATACAGCTAAGAAACGAATAAGGACATCAGAATTTCACCATAACAGTAGGAAGTCAAAAACGAAACATAACAGAGAACAAAATGAAATAAATTGATGTGAAGAAGCCCTATCCACTATAGAACCACAATCGACATTGACGACGATGGTCGGCAACCACTGCATCGTATCATTGCACAGAATCCATAAGTCAGAGAGCCACTCTCCTCTCAACCAACATAAGCAGGAAAAATCCACTCAAATCATCATCAACTTTCTTGGGACACAACATCAGAGAATAATATATCGAAGACAGGAAAGGGGTCAAAATCACTGTGCTGTGAGTGGTAGTGTGCAAAACTGAGACTGACTGTTATGTAATACAACAAGGGATCTGTGGCTAGGTTTACATGGGTATTAGAAGGGATTTCCAACATATTAATAACCAAAATATGCACAGCTATGTTGCCCTAGTTCAATGTACTCGAAACGAACTGATATGTGAGGCTGGAGGTGATTAAGCTAAGTCTGACAAAATTATGGGAGCTTTGCACATTCACAGAAAGCTACATGAAGTTTCCAAAGAAGTTTAGCTAGGTTTCATTTAAATCCAGCAAACTTGTGCAATTGAGATAAGATGTAAATCAAATTCTTAGAAAATTTAGCTAGCTTGTGGTGGACTTAAATTACCTTCCACATAATAACACAGGAATAATCTAGCACTCATTCTACATATCCAAATTATGATTTTAATCAAACTGAAATTCAGATTATGATAATATGCAGAACAATCAGAGAAATCAAGATTAAAATCTGCAATTTGCATAAACTAAGATGACAGAACAATATTTTAAACAACTTAGAATCATGACAGCAGGTACTTCCAGCAGACAATTCACCTGAAACTAGTAAGCAGAAACAAAGTTTAACCGACTAGAAGTTCAAAAGTAACAAGATGAAGTCCTAATTTGAAGCTTGATCAAAGAAATGAAACAAAGAGCAACAGAGTTCAACAGCTAGGAACTAAAAGAGAAATCAGAATACAAGAGCCTTAAGCATCTGAAAAGAACGCAAAAAGCAGACATGAAGGGAGGAAAACAATAAGAAACTGTGATTTGAAGATCTAATGACCAAATAGAACATCATGATAATGAAACTGCAGCCACTTGCTACAACTCCATGCCCAAATCGACACCAATTGTGCCGAATCTGACCAACAAAAGAACACCAAGCCACAACCTTAATGGAATTATTGTGTTTGATGATAAAAAACTCAAAAATGGTAGTCGTCCAACATCGTGGTTTAGTATTTGTGATAGGTAGGTTTCAGAACATAGATCAATACCGAGTTTGATTATAACATATCTTACTCAAGACATATGATAACCTTACAACGACATAGTAATGAGAAGATCAAGTTTAGAGTATATAAATGTTCATCTCACATACGATATTATATAACATGTATCTCCTAAAATGTCGTCTGACTATGATGTATTTTATGCAGAAATTATTTTTTAGTTGAATTAGAAAAATCTATACTCACTATAAAGTCTAAAACTTAACTTGAATTCATTTTAATATAAAAAATATAAAATTAGATAGAAATCTATACATACTATAAAACTTAACTTGAAATTCATAAAATATAAAGGGTAAATTACACCCAAGTCTCTAATTTAAGGCTTAATATCACGCAGGTCCATGAATTTGAAAAACTATCATTTGGGTCTCTAATTTTACTAAAATCATCAAATAAATCATTCTTTTATTTTTTTAATTATTAATTTCTTATAAAATAACAAAATTGCCCCCACTCTCTTCCCTCCCCCTTCCTCTCACTGGCTCCCGCCACTGTCGGCAAAGGCAAAGCCGGTTGCTGGCAGAGTGGCCGAAGGGTAATGGAGCCGCCGCCGGCAGGAGGCAAGGGTGCTACTTGCCCCCTCCTTCCCGCTCTCTGATCAGAGAGGCTGATCAAAGAAAGCGGAGGAGGGAGCAAGTAGCCCGCCAGACCCCCCTCACCAACAAGGGCAGAAGCCAGTGAGAAGGAAAGAGAAGGGAAAGAGGGAGGATAATTTCATCATTTCATAAAAATTAATATTATAAAAATAACAAACAAACTCATTTAATGATTTTAAAAAATTCAAGAACTCTGATGTTAATGTTTTGAAATCATGAGCCTACATGACACTAAGCCTTAAACTAAAGACCTGGGAGTAATTTACTTAAATATAAATATATACACTTAAGTTCCCAAGATACAATATTTTTATATAAATGCGACAATAAATAAACAAAGCTTTGAATTTGTACATTTAAATGAAATTTTGAAAAAAATATGAATTTTATTGAGACTACAATAACTATTATAGATTAATTGATTACAACAACAACAACAAAGCCTTAATCCCACTAGGTGAGGTCGGCCACATGAATCTTTTATTTTTATTGTGCTTTATCAATTAACAAATTCTTATTTAGGTATAAGTGAGTAAGATCATTTCTTATATCTTCTTACTATGTCTTCTTTGATCTCCCTCTTCTTCTTTATATACGAGCAAAATCGAATAACTCATTTTTTCTAACTATAGCTTCAATTGGCCTACAATTTATATATCCAAACTATCTAAGCCGACCTTCTCTAAGTTTATCACCAACTGATGCAACACCAACTTTCTCGCGGATATACTCATTTCTTATTCTATCCTTTTGCGTGTACGCACACATCCACCTTAGCATCGTCATTTTTGCAATACTTATTTTATTTATATGTTTTTTCTTTGCAGACCAGTATTTAGCACCAGACATCATTGCTGGTTTTACTACAGTTTTATAAAATTTATCCTTAAGGGTCTGTTTATTTGTAAGATTTAATTTAACAAGGTTAAAATTAAACTTGGATAGAGATATTTTTTTGTTGAAAGTTGTGAATGATGTGACATAAAGTTAGTTATTATGTTGGAATATATGAGAAATGTGATATAAAATTAGTTATAATATTAGAATATGTGAGGGATGTGATATAAGTTAGTTATTATTTTAGTAATATGTGTAGGATGTGAAATAAAATTAATTTTTAATATTAAATTTTGCGTGATGTGGTATGCTAGGTTAATTTTTAACTTCAAAACAAACGAGACCTAAGTCTAAATAAAATTTTTCTATCGCACAACACACAATAAGTATTTCTCTATTATATCCATTCTACTTGCATCCTGCTAACAACATTATTATTTATTTTATCATTATTTATTTTATCATTATTTTGTATAATTGATCTAAAATATCTAAAAGGCTCATTATTCTTGACAATTTGACCACCAATTGTCACATTACCAATATAAGTATTTCTTTTTTGACTAAATGTGTACTCCATATATTCAACTTTTGGTCTATTGAGATGAAAATTTTTAAATTCTAAAGTATTTCTCTAAAGCTTAAGTTTCGCTTTGGCTTCATTTTTAGTTTTATCAATAATGGCAATATCATCTGCGAAAAGGATACACCAAGACATCTTGTCTTGAATACGTCTAGTCAAGACTTCCATAATCAAAGTAAAAAAAAAACAGACTTAAAGATGAGCCTTAATATAATCCAACTGTAACAGAAAAATTCTTATTTAAACCTTCTTGTGTCCGAACATAAGTAGCAACTTCTTTATACATGTCCTTAATAACTTGAACATAAACAGTACAAATCCCTTTCTTTTCTAAAATTCTCGAAAGTACGTCCCTTGAAACTTTATTATAAGTTTTTTAAATCAATAAAAATAAAATATAAATTTTTCTTTCTCTCCTTAAACTTCTCCGTTAAATTTTTCAATAAATAAATAGTTTTCATAGTTGATCTGCCTAGTATAAAACCAACTGATTCTCTAAAATTTTAGTATCATGACGTAACTTATGTTTAATCACACTCCCAGAATTTTAAAGTATGATTCATTGATTTAATTTCTCTATAATTGGTACAATTCTGTACATCATTTATATTTTTATAAAGGAGTTTTTACATACAGGACATGAAATTTACACAAAATTACGCATTTCACCATCAATACGGAAATCTTACCACTATCACACCATATTCATTTAAATTTTACGCATTTCACATATTTCACATATTTCATATACTTTATAATATTATATGTAAATTAAAATGCATAAATTCATTAATATTTAAATTCTAATATATATTTTTATTTTTTACTGTAAACACATCAATTTTCTCACTTTAATTAAAAATTATAATCATGTGGATTTAAATTCGGCACCCTAATTGGAAATTTTAAATAGTATAAATAAATTAAAATACATAAATTCATAAATATTTAAATTGTTATTTATATAAATTAATTTATTTATAGTATTTCATTAATATATTAATAATATAGTTAAGATCAAGGCCAATTTAGAAATGTGAAGTTCACCATCAAAGAATATAGTGTGAAATATATGAAATGCGTAAAATTTAAATGAATATGGTGTGATAGTGGTAATATTTATGAATTGATGGTGAAATGCGTAATTTTGTATAAATTTCATGTCTTGTACGTAAAAACTCCTTTTATAAATAAGTATTAATATACTCTTTTTCTATTCATTTGACATCCTTTTAGTCTTCAAAATGACATTAAATAATCTAGTGAGCTAAGAAACTCCTTCATCTCCCAAGCACTTCCAAATATCTATTCAGATGTCATCCAGTCCTAATGCTTTTTTATATTTCATCTTCTTTAGAGCTTTTCAAACTTCAGCTTTACTGATACATCGAATGTAAGTAATTTTTACTTTCTTTTGAGGTATTAAATTCAATAAAATTAATTATATTTTCATAATTTTTATTGAAAAATTGTTGCTTTAGTAAAATTAATTATATTGTCACAACCCTGATTTGAAAAGACAAACTAAAATTTTGTATTTAGGTGATATAAGTAATAAAATGTGATTTAGTTTTATTAAAAGTATTCATTATTGAACTCTTGACTGATTTTTGATAATTTACTTATTACTAATTAAAAAATTATTAAATATTTTTAACTATCAATTAGAGTAATGATTTGATTTAAAAATTTATTGTGTCATCTCTTCCTGCTTAAAGAATAATAACAGAATTTTTAACACTCAAAAGTACGGGAATTAATACTTGTTTGTTTGAATATCTAATTTCATTTATTATTTTTAAATTCAAAACACCTTGATATATATAAATATTGGAGGTATTCAAAATAAAATAAATTTAAATCAATTATATATTTAAAATATACCTTAATAAAAATTCTATAAAATGATTATTTTTTAAATAATTATTAAAATACAATTTAAATTAAAAACTTACATGAAATATCTACCATTTGAATCTTGTATTAAATATAATATTATGGTTTAAACTATTTTGGCATGAATACCAATCATGAAAGTAATTTAAAATCTCTATTTCAAAATTTCAAATATGCCTATATTTGAAAAGGCATATTTGAAATATATATATATATATATATTTAAATCAATTATATATTTAAAATATACCTTAATAAAAATTCTATAAAATGATTATTTTTTAAATAATTATTAAAATACAATTTAAATTAAAAGCTTACATGGAATATCTACCATTTGAATCTTGTATTAAATATAATATTATGGTTTAAACTATTTTGGCATGAATACCAATCATGAAAATAATTTAAAATCTCTATTTCAAAATTTCAAATATGCCTATATTTGAAATATATATATATATTTGATAATCATATCTGGAATACATCAAAAATTAAGGGAAACTTGCATTCGGGACCTTGAGGTTAAAAGAGTATTGCAAATTGGTACTAACTTTCAAAAGATCTTAATTTTTTGTCCTTGAGGTAGTAAAAAGCAATATAGTTTTAATCTTTCCTTCAAAATACCACCTTTTTCATTAACCTTTCCTAATAGAAAATACAATATTTTATTTTTTTTAACTAATTTGAACCGTTTATATATGTTAAACAACTATTATACTCCTACATCCCCATCTTTCTTAAAAATAATTTAATAAAAATCTAAAATTTAGTTTTTCTCGTCTCTTGTTTTCTCCGCACTAAATATTTACAATTAAAAAATATTAACATTAATATTTCAAAATTATATTCTAAAAAACAAAGAATAAGGATTGGGAATAATCTTACAATAATAAAAATATATTAATTATGTCTTAATTAAAACAAAATGGCAGCGCTTTTATAACCTTAGTAGCCCAAATCAAAATTTTTAAAAAATTGAGACTAATTTACAACACCTGTCCGATCTTAGAATCTAAACTAAGTATATACACAATGAATATTTTGAAAGATAAGGTTTCTTATGATGTAAGACTTTTGAAAGAAGATATCAGGTAAGTTAATTAATCATAAATAATCTAAAATCAAGAAGGTTCAATCAGAGGTCACATCCATTATTAGACATCTGTTGTGTCATGAGTACAATTAGTAATCTAAGCCTGGAGGCAGACGAAAGTCCGATCATAAACAAACGTCCATGTTGAACCCTTATCGATTTTGATGATAACAAACACGTTAATAATATACTCAATTAATTTTTTAATTATTAGTACATATTGTATTTAAGCTTTTCAAGTTCAAAGAAGGTTGATCGTCAATATGATTTTGACCC
>JAEMOT010003597.1:381347-411805 GCA_019297695.1 Apostasia ramifera
ATTTCAACTCGTTCAAAACTCAATATTTTGAATTCCACTGACATTTTTTAATTCTCACTTCCTTTTTTTACTCTTTAAAATCAGCCATAAAACATGTTAAGTAGCTAGTTTTGTCCTCAATTGATTTACAAAAAATTGTAATACTTAAATTACTAATTTACCCCTCATTTCATCTATAAATAAAGAAAATTTTGGGTTAATATCTCTTTTTGGCCAACTAAATCTCCAAGCTCTCTAATTCTTCAGCTGAAAAATTCTCTCTCCAAGCTCAAAGTTTCTGTTCACAACATCAGGAGTCAATTCTAGGGAGTTCTTTGATCATCGGAGGTGTTTTTATTCTGCTATTTTCTATTTTCTCTCCAAATCGATAAATCGATTTTTCTTAATGATTCATAAATTTTTGTATTACTCATTTGAGTTCTAAATAATTTGAAATTTTTACTACACCTTTCTAGGAGCCTCTATTTTATCTAAAAATTTTCTTGAAATTTTTGGTGAACGAATTTTTCTCTGAAATTTTTACATTTATTTTTCTATTTTTTAATTTTTATAAATCGTATAAAATTCAAAAACTTTCAAAATTTTATAGTAGATTACTTAGATAAGACTGCATCTACGAAAAACTTTTTAGGTATTTTTGCCGAGTATTAGTTTATAGAAAATTGTTTGAAATTTCTGTTTACTCGACTTTATATCGTATTGAAATATTTTATCGAATTTTATCTCTTTTTCTCTTCACTTGATCCTTACATTTCAAAGAATATTGAGAAAGATAATACTAAGGCTTTCTCCAGAAAGTTGAGTTGGCTTCTTTGCACAGAGTTTTTGTAAATTAATTAGTTCGATGTAAATGACATATAATTGAAAATAACATAGATAATGTAACAAACTCATATATACTAATCTAGTTAAAATATATATATGCTCTCCTCTCTCTAAGTCATAACTAAATAAATAACAAAATAAAAAATACCAAAGTTCTATTATTTTCATAATATGAGCTTTGATTAAAGAAGAAAAAGTGATCGGTGTCTAACAGAAACAAAGATAGTATGTTGATATAGAAAAACTAGATAACACAGTTGCTTGCGAATACCAAATTCTTTTTCTATTGCCGAAACACTAGCGTGCATTAAGCATTTTGCAATCTCAATTGTGTGAGTTCAGTATATCTCTCAATCTTATTATTTGAATCTACGCATGAGTTGTGTTTTATGTATAATACATTTTTATTTTTTAGCGTGTAGGCCAGACTAACTGTTTTAATTTTTTTTTTTCAATGAGAAGTATAAAAAAGTATAGGACAAGTATCTGGCAAGTATGGGGCGAGTATCGAATTTTTAAAAATTAAAAATAAAAAGTGATACGCCACGTGGCGTATCAGATACGTATCGGTGAAATATCGATATCCGATACGGATACGATACGAATACGTTAGACTTTATAAAGTATCGGTGCTTCATAGGATATATATATTATCTATACATAAATATATATATACATATTATTCTTACTTATTCTTTTGCAGGTGCTATTTTAAATTACTCAATTGCTCTTGCTTCAAAGACTTGCTCAAACGCCTTTGCTGAAAAATTAATAATAATAATAATAATAATAATAATATAAGTCTAATAATAGTAGGTAGCCTTAAAAGTACTTAAACTTTTTAATTAATAGTAATTAAAATTTTAAATTTTAATTACACACCCAATTCACCCCCCTCTTGGGTGTGCAAGTGGACCAACAACTGGTATCAAAGCAAGATCTTTGAAATCGGCTTTACATCCTAAAGATTGATCCATGGCACATCCTATGCACTTTGGTGACGAAGTACTTTGCGAGGAACAATCTGTTGCTAGACCGCCCTTGTTCAAAAGGCTTCATTACAATTATCGAAAAGCTCGCATGATGGGCTTTTTGAGAGGTATCGATATTGAATTATGAAAGTCGTACGCTTTGTTGAAATTCGTACCTGAGTCAGAGAGTCTAGGAACTACGATGTAATTTCCCCAAAAATAGGGCTCAGACGAGTGCAGGCACGAATGCGGCGCGCAAGAAGGACGTGGGGGGGACGCGGGCGGGATGCGGGCGGGACGCGGGCGAGCGCGGGCAGAACGCGGTTGGGCGACGAGCTCGGGNGGGGCGAGCGGTCAGAGCTGGGGCGCGCGGTCGGAGCTGGGGCGCACGCAAGTTGAGAGCAGGCACATCTGACGAAACTGTACGAGGATGTCGTGCAGAGCCGTCGTGTGCGTGTCGGCGTAATAAGCGCGTTCGCGTAATCGGTGTCGTCGGGGCACAATGACGCATCCACGTCAGATCGGAATCACCGAACTGGGCGCGGGAACGTAGGCTAGCAGACGGAGTGGATGAGTCGAGGTGAATGCTGGAAGGTGCAAGATATCAGAATGAATGAGAGATTTCCAATCCATCTAGTCAGCGATCCGCAGCATCTATCTTTTCAAATCTGTCCTAATAATCAATCGATCCAGATCGAAGCAGCGTGGCTAGATCTCGGCCGTCGACAGTAAACTCTGCCAGGAATGAATCGACGGTCGATCGTTGTGTCCCCACCACATGTGGTACCTCGATAGTGGATGCTCTAAACATATGACAGAAGATCGCTCAAAATTTACGAGTTTAGAGATGAAGGATGGATACAACACTAAAAAAGAGGATACTCGGTGTACGTGTTATTGGTAACTCTTCTAAATTCTCTATAAACAAGGTCTTCTTCGTAGATGGCCTTGCCTTCAATCTTTTAAGCATCTCTCAACTGTGTGACAACAGTTTTAACGTCAATTTTGTGTCTAGTCGTTGTAATATTTTATTAAATAATAAAATTATATTTTCGGATCAAAGAATTGATAACGTGTACAAGGTTGATTTAAGCACGATAGAAAACCCCAACTTAAAGTGTCTATTTACCCAAACTCACGAGTCTTGGCTTTGGCATAGATGGCTTGGGCATGCTAGCATGCACATTTTAAGTAAAATTTCGAGATTAAATATAGTCAAGGGTTTACCAAAAATTTTATTCGATAAAGGTCACTTATGTGACATTTGTCAAATCGGAAAACAAGTAAGATCCTCATTTAAATCAATAAATGGTATTTCAACAACTAAACCATTGAAACTTCTGCATATGGATCTTTTTGGTCCCATCCGAATATTGAGTTTGGGAGGTAAACAATAAGACTTGGGTGTGTTTGTTTGTAAGGTTAAATTTAAGAAGGTTAAAATTAAATTTGGATAGAGATATTTTTTATTGAAAATTGTGAATGATGTGAAATAAAGTTAGTTATTATGTTGGGATATGTGAGGGATGTGATATAAAGTTAGTTATTATGTTGGAGTATGTGAGGGATGTGATATAAGTTAGTTATTATTTTAGTAATATGTGTAGGATGTGAAATAAATTTAATTTTTAATATTAAATTTTATGTGTGATGTGATATGCCTGGTTAAAATTAAACCAGGTTAATTTTAAACTTCTAGACAAACGGGGCCTTAGTAATTGTAAATGATTTTTCAAGATTTACGTGGGTATCATTTTTAGGAAAGAAGGATGAGGCCTACAATTATTTTAAAATTTTAGCTAAACGTATTTTAAATCAAAGTAACTTAAAAAAATTAAGATTCGTAGTGATCATGGGGGGAGTTTGAAAATTTTAAGTTCGAAAAATTTTGTGCTAGACATGAAATTGATCATAATTTTTCGGCTTCTCGAACACCTCAATAAAATAGGGTTGTTGAGAGGAAAAATAGAACTTAATTGAAATGGCGAGGACGATGCTCAATGAACAAAATCTACCCAAATATTTTTGGACAGAAGCTGTGAGCATGACTTGCTTTGTTCTTAATAGAGTATCTATTAGACCGATTATCAAGAAAATCCTATATGAACAATATAAAGAAAAAACACCTAACATTTCATTCTTTCGAGTATTTGGATGTAAATGTTTTATCCTTCAAATAGATAAGGATCACTTAGCAAAGCTTGATCCCAAATCGGACAAAAGAAATTTTCTCGGATATTCTACTTCAAGTAGGGCTTATAGAATTTATAATAAATATTCTAAAATTATAGAATAAAGTATAAATATAAATTTTAATGAATTGTCAATTGAGAAATTAATAAAATTAAAAATTTATCATTAGATGTTGATAAACTCAAGCAAAAAGTGCAACATCAAGGGGAAGCACAAAGTAAGGGGGAGCAAATCAAAGAAGTGGCGATATAAAAGCTCTCATCTACCCGAACTCATCATCGGTGACCCATCTATGGGTGTTAGAAGTCGTACTTGGTTCTTAGATGAACACAATTATGCGATTTTTATTTCAAAAATTGAACTTAAATCTATTGATGAAGATGAATTAGATGAATACTGGATGATTGCCATGCAAGAAGAATTAAACCAGTTTACTCGTAACGACGTTTGGGTATTGTGATGTTGTTAATGTCATTATAATGTTCAATTAAATATTATTATGATGTTAATGTCATTATGATATTCAATGTTAAATGTAATATTTTTGAGTTCTAATATTTTTGTGATATTTATCTTTAATGCTAAATGTAACATTATGTAGCTTTAATATATTTTGATATTATATGTAATTTTTTTTATCACTAAATCGCATAAATGCAACATAAAGATGTGATAGTAATTGAAACAAAATAGTATTTTATGAAGGTATTAATTACAACACATATTATGACGACTTTATGAGCTTAAAATGAAAAATCAAAATAAAGCCTATGTTGAGGGGGAGTTAAATTATAAAATCTAAAAGAACAGATGCACCTCAACTAACAAGTTTGTCATCCTCAAAATGGGGGAGATTGTTGAACCCTTATCGATTTTGATGATAACAAACACATTAATAATATACTCAATTAATTTTTTAATTATTAGTACATATTGTATTTAAGCTTTTCAGGTTCAAAGAATGTTAATCGTCAATATGATTTTGACCCAAGATTGACGAAAACGAGCCAAGAATAAAGAGAAAATGAAGTTGATAAAAATTGTTAAGAAAATGAGCATCAAGTCGTAAGGTCAACTTCAAAGACGCATTCGCCATAAAAATTGTAGACTATCATGTAAATGCAAGAAATTTATAACTTATTTATCTGGAGAAAATTAAAATAAATATAGTTAAATTTATGTCGTGATTTTTTTTATTTTTATTTTTTTATTTATTTATCAGATGAATTGAGATTTTTAAAAAAAATTAAATTACACGAGTAAATTTTTCGATGATATGTTTTCTTTGATCTTCAAAAATTTAAAATTTTTTATTGAATTTAACTTGACTAATAATTTTACTTTTTAATGTATTTCTTCAACTTAAAACTATAAAATTTATTTTCAAAAAATATATATACTAATAATAATAATAATAAATAAATAAATAGAATTAAAATTTTTGTGAAAATAAATTAATTGAACTTTATGACATTTATTTCTAATAAATTTCGGATGCTTTCAACTCGTTCAAAACTCAATATTTTAATTCTCACTTTCTTTTTTTCTCCTTAAAATCAGCAATAAAACATGTTAAGTAGCTGATTTTGTCCCCAATTAATTTTTAAAAAAATTGCAATACCCAAATTACTAATTTATCTCTCATTTCATCTATAAATAAAGAGAATTTTGGATTAATATCTCTCTTTGGCCAACTAAATCTCCAAACTCTTTAATTCATCAGCTGAAAAATTCTCTCCCCAAGCTCAAAGTTTCTGTTCACAACGTCGGGAGTCGATTTTAGGGAGTTCTTAAATCATCAAAGGTGATTTTATCATGTAAGACTTTTGAAAGAAGATATCATGTAAGTTAATTAATCAAAAATAATCTAAAATCAAGAAGGTTCAATCAAAGGTCACATCCATTATGTCTCATGTGTACAATTAGTTATTTAAGCCTGGACGCGGACGAAAGTTCGATCATAAACAAACGTCCATGTTGAACCCTTATCGATTTTGATGATAACAAACACGTTAATAATATACTCGATTAGTTTTTTAATTATTGGTACATATTGTATTTAAGCTTTTCAAGTTCAAAGAAGGTTGATCGTCAATATGATTTTGACCCAAGATTGACAAAAACAAGCCAAGAATAAATAGAAATGAAGTCGATAAAGATTGCTAAGAAAAGAAGCATCAAGTCGTAAAGTCAACTTCAAAGACGCATTCGCTATAAAAATTTTAGACCATCATGTGAGTGCAAGAAATTTATAGCTCATTTATCTGAAAAAAATTAAAATAAATATAATTAAATTTTTTATAATTTTTCTAATTTTTATATGATTTTTATTTTTATTTTTTTATTTATTTTTAGGATGAATTCAGATTTTCGAAAAAATTTAAATTACACGAGTAAATTTTTCGATGACATTTTCTTTGATCTTCAAAGATTTAAAATTTTTTATTGAAATTAACTTGACTAAGAATTTTACTCTTTAATGTATTTCTTTAACTTAAAACTATAAAATCTATTTTCAAAATATATATATACTACTAATAATAATAATAATAAATAAATAAATAGAATTAAAATTTTTATGAAAATAAATTAATTGAATTTTATGACATTTATTTCTAATGAATTTCGGATGCTTTCAATTCGTTCAAAACTCAATATTTTAAATTACTCAATATTTTAAATTCCACTGATATTTTTAAATTCTCACTTCCTTTTTTGCTCTTTAAAATTAGCCATAAAACATGTTATGTAGCTAGTTTTGTCCTCAATTAATTTACAAAAAAATGTAATACTTAAATTACTAATTTACCCCTCATTTCATCTATAAATAAAGAAAAATTTGGGTTAATATCTCTATTTGGCCAACTAAATCTCCAAGCTTTCTAATTCTTCAACTGAAAAATTCTCTCTCCAAGCTCAAAGTTTCTGTTCACAACATCAGAAGTCAATTCTAGGGATTTCTTTGATCATCGGAGATGTTTTTATTCTGCTATTTTCTATTTTCTCTTCAAATCGATTTTTCTTAATGATTCATGAATTTTTGTATTACTCATTTGAGTTCTAAATAATTTGAAATTTTTACTACACCTTTTTAGGAGCCTCTATTTTATCTAAAAATTTTCTTGAAATTTTTTGGTGAATGAATTTTTCTCTGAAATTTTACATTTATTTTTCTATTTTTTAATTTTTATAAATCGTATAAAATTCAAAAACTTTCAAAATTTTATAGTAGATTACTTTGATAAGACTGCATCTACGAAAAACTTTTTAGGTATTTTTACCGAGTATTAGTTTCTAGAAAATTGTTTGAAATTTCTGTTTACTCGACTTTATATCGTATTGAAATATTTTATCGAGTTTTATCTCTTTTTCTCTTCCCTTGATCCTTACATTTCAAAGAATATTGAGAAAGATAATACTAAGGCTTTCTCCAGAAAGTTGAGTTGGCTTCTTTGCACATAGAATTTTTGTAAAATTTTAAATTAAGATATTTATTTCGTGTACGACTCATAAGGGTCATTCGGATTCTTTTTTTTTTTGTCTCCTTGAGCAGAGAGAGATTTTTCTTACTTGTCCCTAAGTAAAAGGAGATGTGAGGTTGTTCCTTCCTATTAGTGAAAAAGATACAGAGATTGGTTTGTGTCTTTGAACCGAAAAGGCATAGGTTTCCTCCTTATACTAAGGCTTGAGCTTGGCTATAACAAGCTTAGAATAGTGCAACCCCAAAGGAGGAACAAAGGGGAGTGGATTAGGCAAGAGAACAGCCGAACCACTATACATCTTGTATCTTTTTTTTATTTATTTATTTTTTTTATTTAGAGGATGGTGTACTTGATAAATATTTTGTTTCAAAGCCTCAAAATAAAACTTTAGTGATCAGATTTTGGACATAATAAATTGAAATAATTCAAAATACTTCATTATAGCAGTATTATTTAAAGTTTGGGCCTACTCACCCCCCAAACCTAATTAGCTTAATCAAGGATCCAACATAATTTCATTATAGCAGTGGAACGGAATCAGATTAGTACATTAGGTAAATTCAATTTACCTAATAAAAAAAATCCGACAATCAGAAATACTTTGATTTGTCCATCCCACTATAATTAAGTTACATATATTATATAAAATTTAATTTTGACTTAACTATATAGTGAAACAAAGCGGGTTATTACATCGGATAAATTAAATTCATCCGATAGAGAAAGCCTGACGATCAAAAATTTATTGATTTGTCCATCCCAATATAGTTAAATTAAACACTAAATTTACATTATGCAATTTTACTTACTGCACCTAACTTACTAACATTTACTTTTCTGTACTACCAACATTTACTTTTCTTTACTACTAATATTTACTTACTGCAATACAAATTTTTACATTCTGCACTTTTTTTTACTAACATTTACTTATTATAATTTTTTTCTTCTCTAATTTTTATTTTTCTACAATTTTTTTTAATTAATTTTTTGTTAACATTTTTTTTTGTGCACATATATATATATACCGTCTGCATATATACTAATAACTATATATATATTTATATATATATATACATATAATATATTATTATTATTTAAAAAAAATACTTATATTCACATTTCATATCTTATACATTAGTAAATTAAATTTTTATGTATATATATATAGATATTTATACTAAGTATAAATATATATATATATATATATATTATCTATACATAAATATATATATACATATTATTCTTGCTTATTCTTTTGTAGGTGCTATTTTAAAGCTCAATTGCGATTGCTTCAAAAACTTGCTCAAACGCCTTTGCTCAAAAATTAATAATAATAATAATAAGGGATAATTACACCCAAGTCCCTGAGTTTAACGCTTAATAATGCACAGGTTCACGTTTTTAAAATTATAACATCGGGTTCCCTGTGTTTTAATAAATTATCAAATGGGTCCTTTTTTATCTTCTATTATTAAAATTTTTTAAAATTACCATTTTACCCCTCCCCTCTCTCTCCTCTCCCAATCCTCGCGCACGCGCAAGGCCGCCCAAACGCGCGTGCGCAACACATTGGCAGTCGCGCGTTAATGGTAATTTTAAAAATTTTTAATAATAAAAAATAAAAAAACCCATTTGATAATTTATTAAACTCAGGGACCTGGGTGTAATTATCCCTAATAATAATAATAATAATATAAGTCTCATAATAGTATGTAGCTTTAAAAATACTTAAAATTTTTACTTAATAGTAATTAAAATTTAAAATTTTAATTACACCCAATTTACTCCCCTCTTAAGTGTGCAAGTGGACCAACAGTCCATTCTTGATAAATGGTGAGTAAAAATAAAATATTAAATATCCATTGTCCAAACAGAAGTCCAATTTCATAAAAGGTACCGAACCAACAAAAAATTGTCGAAAACGAAAGTTTGGTTGAGGGAAATCATCATGCAGTAAAAAATTACTGGATGTCTATTCCTCGAACTAAAGTCCGATCTGCTCGTACGTTCAAAAAAATTAGCCATTTTAATTTCCTTTTGAGGCTCGATTCGAATTAACTTCTTCCTTAACAGCTATGTAAGTAAATACCAATCAAAATTCAAAATAAAGAAGACAGTTATACATTTAAAAATAAGAAGAATGGTTTGAATCAATTTCGCACCGAGCTTGAACTCGCAAATCATCCTCATGTGTGAAGGGAAAGAAGCCATTCTCTGATTTACTTGTTCTTATACTCACTGCACGAGTCTCTCTACAAGAAAGTTGTTATTGTATTTTTCTTTTTTTTTTTAAACTGAGAACAATAGGTTGATCTTATGGGATGCTTTTTAGCCTTATAGGAATGATGTGATGATAAATCTCGCTCTTTATGAGATGTCAGAGAGAAAGGGTTGATCTTTCCCTATACGATAAAAGATCATAGAGGTATCTCTGCCTGCGTGATCAAAGGAAAGAGACATCTCCGTTAGTGTAGCCAAAAGATCGATTGTAAGGCTTCTCTGCCTACAGTGTGTGGAGAAAGGACTGATTGTAGTGCAAGCTTGAGGTTGAGGAGCCGTGAGATGGAGCAGGCGATAAATGTTGACCTGCCTAAAAAATAATGTCTCCCTCTTTTATCTTCTTTCATTACTTGCACATCGATTTATATCGGTCGGTTTTAATTGCATAATATTTCTCGATTTTGTAATATTACTTAATTCACCCGCCCTCTTGGGTGCGCTTAGGGCCAACCTACTGTGTCGGCGCCGAATTCATGGCAATTAACCTAGAATCATTTAAGTCAAAGGACAAAACACTAGTGATTTCTCAACTCATGAAATCACAACACATAGCCTTCATCATCATAATCTCTACAGACCGTTTTTTAGTAGCTTTATAGAAGAGAGGAGGAGACCAAGGCATGGAATCAGCTCTGATGTGGGAAACGAGGTAGTGGAAACTTGCAACGTGGTATCATTGTGCATTGTGCACAACCGCACTGCCAGTGGACGAGTCGATGACGTAAGATGACGTGAGAGCCGACGTCTTCGTGGTACCTAGCTAAGCTGAGCAAAGAAGAGGCCGCGTAAGGCTTTAATCAACTTGAATACCAGGAGTGAACCAGGTATTGGGAAGAACAAGGTCGATCCTCTTTTAGGACTTAAATTTGCTGTCGAAGTTGCAAAAAAAGTCCCTTTATTTATAGCGACTTTATAAATAATCCTAACATTACTATTTTGAGTTCAATTCAACACTAAATGGAACCCAAATGTGACTAAATAAATTCAAATAGAATCAAACATTTAAAGGACAGGAGTAGGCATTTTGACCAAACAACCCAAATAACATAAGTTTGACTCAACAAATAAAATGCATGAAAATAAAATATAAAAATAACTATACAATAGCCAATGTATACTCTAATGTGAAGATCAAATTGATGCATTTATCAAAGACTGAAATGTCACAGCATCAAACTCAACTTAGAAAAATTCGAGATTGGTGCAAGTGAGCTCCTAAAGCAAAAGGATAAAGCCAATAGCTTGTGAACCCATCAATCCCTAGAGTGTAGCAAACTCATCCAACTGAAAATAACATGTACATTACTCCATTAAAAGTGGGGCAATCTGAATATAGTAATATTATTGACTCATACTGAGATGGCAATGCGGATAGCTTAAGAGAAAGAGTAGCTGCAATCTAAGAGACTATTATTGGGTCAGTAGGCATAAGGGATTCCAGATGAACTAGGAATAATGAAAGTGTTAAAAGAATAAAATCAAATCAGTGGAGAGCAGATAGACTTAGGAAGTGGCTCAGAATATGATGATATAACATCCGACAAATCAAAGATCAGACTGATCATATGTTTTAGATAATTCAAATTCCTATGCATTCGAGTTAATCTTCCTAAACACTCGATAAATCCTATCTTAATCTTAATGAATTTGACTGAATTTACATGGAACACCACCCAGAGTACTCCACTAATCTTTATATATATTTCCAGTATTGGCAATGTATTGGCATAATTTAAGATTAATTTTGCCTAATCTCCTAATGCAAACATGCATATAATAGGATAAATGTGACACAAACTCACTATGCACATGCCAATAATCTAATATGACAGATGCAATCAACAACCCCATAAACTGACTCAAGTAATTATCAAAATGATTGACTGAAAGTTAACCAAACATGACTTAATGAAGACACAATCATGAAGCTAGTCTACTAGAGATCACTCTAGAAGAATGTTAGATTTGACACTAAAGTAAAAGATAATGGTCCTCAAACAAATGCTCCTAGCCGATTACATCGGCAGCCACAACCACTAGGGAATCTAGTGTGAAATGCGGGAACCAATAGTATTCTCTCTTCTTCAAAGAAGAAATAATATACAAACACAACAGAAACCACCACTAGTACATGAAATGATGAAAATGTGCACAAACTGCATTCAACATGACAATGTTCCAACATACTGGATAAATCCAAATGGAGACCTCTAATAAGATATGTTAGAATCACAAATTCTAGAGGCTCTCTGTCATTAGTCATCAGTGACTGATCAAACTACATCAGTGGAGGTAATCAGTATTGAAACTCCCAATCTCTCACACAGAACTACAAAGTCCAAGGATTCTTCACATTTAATCTCTTGTGGCAACTAAAACTTCCATACAAATCTCATGTCTCCTAATTTGAAGACGTACGTGACTTACCGCAATATATCATAGCCAAAATAATGTCTCGGCTGTTACAATAGCATATGCATCATCCACAGAGTCAAAGACATTGACGAAGGTAGAGAATTGTCTCAGGACCCCAAAACAATTGGGTAACCAACATAGATAACAAATATATCTAGATAATGATATGAAGTTCAAAAGGAAACTCAACAGCGAGCTCCATCCCAATAATGGTAACACTTGATAACAAGCCCATGGGACTACCTTCATAACTATCACGATCCAGTAATCAGCACTCCCACTCCTATGTATCACTATAGGACTCGTACTCGGGGTCAAAATGTGACTTTAAGATAAAGAGTATCCAATAGGGACTACTAGAAAGTCACTAGCTTGATTCCCGAAAATGTCCAAAACAAACAGAAGGATTGTTATAATAAATATACCCTGGAATAGACATATCTATAGAAGCTTGCTACTCAATAGTTGGGAAAGGTGCAATCAGTATCTGACATCAAGTGTGAGTCCAAATGGCCCTAGAGAGGTAAATCAGAAAACTCACCAACCAACATACTAACCTCAAAATCAAAACCATTCAGGTCATACCATGGATTCAAGTGGTATGACTCATAATAAGCATATCTAAAAGTGGTGGTATAGGAGACTCAAAAGGAACTAAACAAGTGTCACAAGTAAGTGCCTCCATGGTCTCAATATGACTCAATTCTTGGAACTCAAGTAAAGATCCATCCTCAATCTCTAGGGAAAATGGTGAGGCTATTACTAGATCAAAAGTGATGACACTAGTGGCCTTAGTCTCAAAATTGCTACTCTTCTTCTCAAGTATGAGACTTTATAGGTTAACCTCTATGTAACTAGCGACAAGCAAATTAACAGAGACATAGTCTACACATGTGATCTTACGCTCACTTGCGTTAAAGGAGCCAAAACAATTGTCTATAAAATATGATATAGCATCATGATCAAACTCTTTTCTTGAGTGTGATTTGTAATGTTGTGCTAATGGACTAGGTACACTATTTATCGACTAAAAGATTCAATGCTAACAAGTCAATCACTCACCTCTTTAAGTTGATTGAGTATGCATATTTTAAGGATGGTCTCATACTCGTTGTAGTAGTTATGATCGACGTAATAGTCATATCCACGACTAGGTGAAATTTCCCCTATTTGCCATCTATAAGTAGAGTATTAATCAGGCACATAATGATATGAGGTTGAAGTATAATAAAGGGAGTATCAAGCCAATTTGAATATTTCAGGTCCTTTGCTAACCCTTTGTAGTTGTGGGAATGGATCATTCCATTACTCTCTAAACCACTTCTCTATTTCTGATTGACTCCAAAGCCAATCAATCATACTTCTATAGTATGGATGGTCACTCCAATGCAGATAACTAAACCTACATGCCATGATATAAAAGTCAAAATAAATATATAGCATGGATGCATGAAAACTAACAAGATAACCTAAGCCCTAAACTAAATACTAAATCGAAAAAAATACCAGGCACAACTAACAAGCAACACTATAAGCTTACTTTAATACCAAGTTGGTGCAGCGAGGGATCACTTTAGGTGGTCCTCAAGCCACCAAAAGACAAAGTTGTGCCTAGGTCTATACGGAAGGGATTTTAACATACTAATGGTCAAATTATGCACAACTAAGTTGAGCACGCTTAATCAGATAAGCTTTATGATGGAATACAAAAGAAAGAGATTTAGCTTAAATTATTAGAATGACCAAAGATGAACTGCACTTGAGCACTTGTATTTGTGATCAAGTAGATGCAAGTAGAAGCATGCTCCTAGCTAGCTTTGCACTTGTGTTGTGCTACATATGCTTTGAAAAATGGTCTCATGTAAAGTAGGAAATTGTACGGAAAGTTACTCTTCTGCTATTTCCTTATAGATAGTTGCATTGTTGTGATTTTGAAAGCAAGCAAGAGAGAGAAGAGAGAAGAGCTGGAAACCTTTGGAATGAGAGATTTTGAAGAAAAACAGTGAATTAAGGACACATTGAGTTAAGAGATTGTTGAATCACCACCCACCTGACCTCAATGATTATAGGCATTAAATCTTAACCGCTGTAGGAGTTTTCCTAATAAATTGGGTTGGCGATATAATCAGCATACCGCTTCACAATTGGTGAGGAGCACTCTTTAGAGCAATTGCATGTACAAGTCATTAGTAATTCAAGTTATATCCAATCGTTTTATGTTAAGTCATTTACGTGTGCATGCTTTTATTTGTATTCAAATCTCCTTATAATTGATGCTTTGTTTGGACATAAGTTGCCTACATGTGATCGTGATTCCCATCAAATTACTGGATTGTCTGTCAAACAGTATTTGTTTGTTGTAGGCTTCCATGATGAAGAGAAAGATTGAAGAAAATTTTATTCTACATGATTTAAAGTTGATGGATTGTACTATTTTGTAGTATTTTTTATATGTTGTATTAATGGAACGTCATCTTTATTAGGATAATTCTATCATTTGAATACTACCTGGAATCTATATATGAATGTAATTATTTAATGTTGAATGCACTTGTAATTATGTAATTGATGTTGTGATTGAAATGTGTACGTTAAAGAGAAGCAAAATTAGCTTTCAGCATAGTTTGAAGAACATATATAAATATTTAAGTATAATCTTTTGAAGGCGTATTTAACATATTTTAAAGAACGCATATAAATATTCTATATGAGTTTAAAGACATAAATAAGCGTCCCAAAACAATTGTTATTATATAAGTCCATATGGGCCATGGAGACACTTATTTTTGTCTTATGAACCAATATACTACTGTCTTGATAGAATATAATATAGGGGCACTTTTAAACATCAAAACATGTATCAAATTGGGACATTTTTTATGCCAAAATATATTTGAAGGTGCAAATACGCGTCCCACAAGAAATTATTATTATATTTGTCATATGATATTGGGGCAGTCATTTGTGACATATAAACCTAATAAAAGGACACATATAAGTATCCCAATAGAACATAATATAGAGGCACTTCAAGCATCCCAAAATTTATGCGACACTAATAGATACAACACTTAGCACTGTTTGGAAACAAAACTAATTTGGTCATGCGAAAGGCTAAAATGATTCATTCATTATAAAAATTAAAAAAAATAATATTAAATTAATTTTTATAAGACTATACATAACTTTTAATATAAAAAATTTTATTTTTATTTCACATCTTACATCATTTTCAATACATTAATCAATTTTATTTCAAAACAATAACATAAATTTTATGTCAAGACCAAATTGGTTATGTTGCCAAACAGGTGGTATCCAAAAAACTACAAGCACCCCAATATGTATTGGGACACTTTCCTGTGACTCAATAAACAATTTCTACATGACTCAATAAACAATTTATGTTGTAGGATATAGCTGGCGTTATTTTAAAATGATAATCTTATAATATTTTATAGAGTTTTCTAAACATGTCACCAATCAAAATAATTAGTTTCTTCAAATAACATGACATAATATCACAATAACATTGAACCAAATACTTCTTAAGAATATTTTAGAATCTCAAATAGCAGGGAATAAGAGCTAAACTTCTATCATACGAGTAAATAAGCCAAAAAAAAAAAACAGATCAAGTGATGGGAGCAATACCAGATCAAGTGGAGTAGTATGCTCGAGATGTTCGTCGTCTTCATCCATCGCAAGATCTCCCGATCGGAGATACATGGTCGATCTGTCTTCTCCGACGGTGTGTCGGTTCGTCCTGCATCGTCCGCGAAAAGATCCTTCGCGATTTCCGGCAGGGCTAAGGCCGGGAACGAATCCTGCCTCGCCGGAACCCGCACGGCGTGACGAACGCGGAAGGCCGGACATCGGCATTTACGATGAGGGCTTGGGGGAGAGAGAGAGAGAGGGGGGGGGGGGGGGGGGGGGAAGGTTAGGAAGAGCCAAGAGGTCGAAAATCCCTTCAGAAGCTAAATTTATAGTCGAATCACGTTCAAATTGAATTGGATTGAGCTCACTCCAATTTGAATCGATTTAAAAAAAATAATATTATATAAATATTTAATATACAAAAATAATTTACTCTCTTTATTCAAAATTCGAATTGAACTTACTCGAGCCTCGAGCCAGCTGGAGCTAATTTCAAGCTGGCTCACTTTTTTTGGCTGCAAGCAACAAGTCAATTTCGAGCTAGTAAATTTTCTCGATCTGAGCTTGACTTTAGCTCAACTTGAATTCAAATTATTCTCTCCTCTACTTATAAAAAAGAAGGAAGAAACATATTATTTTGTATAATTATGGAAAAACAAATTGTACAATATTTGTATTTAATATAGAAATTTTATAATTTCATTCCAAACAAAAATGTTATTTAAAATAATATAATATCTATATAAAGAAAATCTATAAAGAAGTAAAATATTTCTATATAGCAAATAATGCATATAAATTTTTAAAATTAATATATCAAGTAAAAAAATGTTAATGGTCCTACAGGTTTTCTGGCTCTATTTTATTCCCTTCTCACTGGATTTGTGTGTAATGCCCAAAATCTTTTTATAGTAAGGCAAGGAAAAAATTAAGAAGGGCCCACTTGTAATTATTTGAACATTTTAACCTTAAAATCAAAAGCTCAGCGGATGAACCGGATGAACCGACTGCACAACTGCATATATTATTGTTTGTTAAAAAAAAAAAAAATGGAATAGTTTCACAATATTCTTGTAAATTATGTTGAAGCGCCGCTGGCCTAATGGATAAGCCGTCGGATTCTAATCAGGCGATTGTGGGTTCAAGTCCCACCGGGAGTGAGGTAGGACTATATTAACGATTTGATCTCGAACTTATTCAACTTCAGCTCAAGATTGAATTGAAAGTTTTCAATTCAATTTAGAAAATGAAGAAGGAGAGTTCAATTCGATCTTGATTTGAGCTGAGTTTGGCTCATTTATTATCGATTCAAGCTCAATTCGAGTCAAAATTAATTCAATTTTTGATTAATTTTTTATCTTTTATCCAAATATTATATATAAATATATTTGTTTATTCAATCAGCTTAAACTATGACTATTCGTTTTGATCTATTATTTAAAAATAAAAAAAAAATAATATATAATAAATATGATTTAAATATTTATAATGAAAATTCTAATGAAAATTTAATGAAGTCTTCCAACAGATTTCTGAAAAACTACATGCTAAATCTAGTTACATATATAAATATATATATATAATATTTTTTTAATCGATCCAATCCTATACTCGCTCAAGATTAAATTGATAAAATTTTAGAGCCAAAAAATGGCTTGTACCAGTTGATTTTGTTGGCTGAGTATTGTTTCATTTTCTATTATCGTTTGCTAATTCCCATATTTATTAGAGATCGTCATTGTCCTTTGTGTTGAATTGAGCTTCATTATTTTTGGGGAGACTATGTCATGTATTGTACATCTCATCCTGATTATGTCTTTTAATAAAATGTAGTAAGTAATGCACTAATTCATGTTCTTAGATACTATCGGGTGCGATGCCTTCGTGAGATCCCGTTGGCTTTTTGGTATCTAATTTTTACTTTGTCCATTCTATTGATATTTTAATTTATAACTAATATGAAGGCACCAATCTCTGTCTTAGCATCACAGGTGTCATTGACATTTGCCACTATTGTTACTCCAAATGGTCATCCTCCCGAGAAAGTTGCTCGTCATGCTGCTTCTTGCAAAATTGAAAAGAACCTATATGTGCTTGTCAAGCTTATACGTCCAACCATTCGCAATCGACTCTCTTAGCCATTTGGTTTCTAAAATTATTTTGTAGGTACGCATATAACACCTTTTTAATGAAAGTCGACACATTGGGAACCTAGTAACCTTTCAATTTGTTTTCCTTATATCAATTTAATTATTCAAAAAGGCATTGCAATTAAGTTGTTAGGTTACATGCGACATAAAGATGCCTTCTAGATTGTATTCAAATTGCCTTAAACCTACAATGACTTGTTTTTTTAGGAAAAACATCAAACATGCAACAAAAATATCTTGAATTGTATCACATAAATCATTTCATGTTCATTTCAATCAGCTTAGATCTTTAAGTTCTTAAATTTATTTAGGAGTTCAATGTGCTCATAATGTCAAGTCATGTTGCCCAAAACAAAAATTTATTTGATTTAATAGTATGAGCAAATAATTATAAAAAAATAAAATAAAATTACTATTAAAAAAATACAAATATTATGATATTTAAATGACATGATATAACATCAAAATAATATTGAATTAAATTCTCCATTAAATCTGAGCCATCAAAATTTCAATTCACCTAACATTTCAACTGAGCAATTGATCAAAATACCACCCTCTGCTAATTTTCAATGATTTCGATCATACACAATGTCTCTATGAATATAAATCATGAACACAAGTTACCACACTTTTGGCCTTGTTTCGTTTAAGGTATTTTTTTGGCCCAACACAAATTTTAACTGTAAAAATTAATTTTATCTTAAAATTAATTTTATTTTATATTTTATGTACTTTCTGATATTAAAATAAAATTTTTTGATATTAAATTTAAAAAATAAATTAATTTTTTCTCTTATCAAAAAAAAAAAAAGCTCGAACCAAACATTAAATTTTTTCTAATCATTTATTTAAGGTGAAGAAAAAGGAAAAATCATACAAGAAGACACTTCCATCTTCAATCTCTCTGAGTGCATATCAATCTCCCAACTTGGTCTGAAACTTCTAAATTGTACCACATGGATGATGTCTTGCTAACTTCGATTTTGTATTGTATGAAGGATGATTTCTTGCTGATTTTGATTTTATGGGGATCCTGAGTTCTAAATTTATTTCAGTGTCATCCACTAAAATTTATATTCATCTAACAAATTCACTCGAGTAATCTACTAAAATGCCGTCTCCGTATTGAACTTTGACATTAATCTCTGCCCATTCCTCCCTGTAACAACCCTACTACCAGACGGAGAAGGACATAGTTTTAAGAATTAGCGGCACACAATGTTTCTTGTCCAAAGTACTAGCACAGAGGAGCTAAGAATCATCTAGAAAAGCACAAAAAAATGTAAAGTGGTTCAGAGAGAGTTTCCTCTATATCCACCTAGAAGTCAGCAAAAAAACTTTCACTAGAACTTAAAGAGGTTTAGCTTGAAGACCAATACAAGAGAAAAGAATACCGTGTCTGTGATTTGGCATCTTTTCATGATGCCCATGGATCTCTGCCATGGGATGTTTATAGGCAAACCACGGCAGTGCTCTGCAAGTTCCAGGTTAAAACAGACTGTAACTGCTAGTTTCAAGAAGATCGTTGTTAGTATCAAGAAGAGGACATACAGATTCTTGTTCTGTTAGGTCGTTAGAAACTGAATGACTGGCTATCGGTAACTGAAAACCTACAACTCCCTATTAGGTGAAAGTGAAAAGGGTTCTGTAATAGGAGTAACGCCTAAGAGATGCTGATGTGGCACTCTCTTTCCAGTTGTATGGCAGCGGTTGATATAAATGACCAAATATTGTGGTCAACATTAACGGAGTGAACTATGTCGTTTTCGATGGTTGGAAGTTCTGCAAAAGTAAAAATATATATAATTAGGCAAACATCGAAATCGATAGTTCACACATCGTAGATGATGATCAACAAACAGAATTTTAAAAGCCTTTAGGTGCCACATGTACGGCTAAAATATAATACTGAATCTAGGTGTAAACATCAGCCCCTCCCATGAATGAGCGCAAACATTTATGTAGGCCCAAGCATGTCTCAATCATCACATGGGCGAGCGTGTTGCTTAAGGCTGGAAGAAATAAATTTAGGGCATTGCCCCGTCGGTCCATATTCTGTTAGTTCTGATTCCCTGCATTCTGTAAGAGAGAAAGATTTAGCAAATTAGGGCAACGACTAATCAGAAGAACTACACTAGTCTAACATCTCTGATTGGCAAGAAAAAGCGTCTAAGCAATTCTTCAATTGATCCTCCTCTTAAGAAAAAGAAAGCTGTAACTCCGCCTTCGGAAGGCGGACTATCGCTGAGACTGGAGCCTGTAAATCCAACTTCAAAGGTTCAAGATAGAACAACAGTGCCTCCATAATTAGAAGCACATTCTGAATCGCTAACGTCCAAAGTCGTCGATGTCTTTTTGAAAACCCTATCATTTGCAGAGGAACCTGCAACAGAAGAGAGAATTAGAGTAGAGATAGTAGAAATTTCTGACTCCCCTACCAAGAAGGCAACACCAAAGGCAAGAAAAAAGAAGAGGTGAGTGTCACACAAGACGCTAGAAGGTTAGATGCTGCTACTAGGGAGATTACTGTTGAAGGATGAAAGTATAGAGCAGTTACTCCCACAATATGGTATTGCAACTCCGGGGTGACATGCATTTACTCCTTTGATAATCAATGGACTAGTCCTTTCCCTGAGAAACCAGCATCTTCTTCTCCTCTCCCAATAAAGACAGTTCTTCATGCTCCTCTCTAAATAAGCGGCATCCCAGCCTTGGCAAATCACAGGGAGGAGAAGAAAAAGAGGCATAGGAAGAAAATATTCTATCAAACCGTCCTAGAAATAAAGTCTAGTATTGAGGTGATTATCAATAATCTGGGGAAGGTTATCAAGGATAGACTGTTTGATATTAAGAAAGAGGAGGATGAGGTTTTGAAATATACCTACATGACAGTAGAAATAATGAAGACTGTGAAAGACAGTCACAAAAGAGTAGTAGAATAAGAGGATGCTTTGTTTAGGGTTATAAAGCATTCTCTAGCAAGTCATAAGGAGGAGCTAGGGAAGCAGTATAAATCTGAAGACAAGATACCTTTCCTTAGCCATAAGTCACAAGGGCAGAGTTCCATCGCCGGTCTTTGAGATCAGTCAGGCCCATGATGCTCATATGAAGGACCTCCAAAAGAGAATAAAAGCCAGAATGATCTAATGAAGTCAAAAATTTACTCAATGCGCACCTTAATTGATAATAGTCAAGGTTGGAGAGGATAGCGCATGAAATATTTGGAGGAAATAATGAGGAGAGCTGTGAACATCATCAGTTCCTCGGATATGAGTCGCCATATTAAAAGCCAGATAGCTTTTGATGCACTCCTGCAGAAATTAGTAGATGTTAGTATATTGATTCAAGAGAACATTAGAGGTCCAGCTGTTCTTCCCTTCTGTGGCCTTAAAGATCCATATAGGTTCTTTGACATTAGGAGCTGTGGTTCGAGGAGGTTCCTCCTTCAGGAGCATTTGCTGATTGGGAGTACTGGCCTACCTCCCTTTACAGAGGTCCTGATAAAAGTCAGAGCGCTCATCCTGAGTAGTAGCAACAGCGGCCTCCGTCTAAGGACTGGTAGGTATTGTTTGGCCTTTCCTTGCAAATCCAGGACAAGCTGCTGAAGATACAGTTGTCTTTCTTGTATTTCAGATGGACACTGTATAATGATTAAAATAGTTTACATTCTGAGAGTTTCTTATTTCTTTCATGCAAATTTACTGTGCGTTATGCATGATGTGAGTTGAAATGTGAAATAGGAAATGATATATTAGGCACAAAATGTTCAATGCACAGAACTTGTATAATGAACCAAAACTTTGCACAACAATTCAGACAAAAAAAGAGAAAAATAAACTAAACATCAAAGTAAAAACATATCGAGGACGACGATATGCATTGATGAAGTAAAGCACAGACAATATCGATTCCAATGTTGCTAAACATTGTGGACGATGTCGCACAAAAGTAGGTGATTGTGATGCTTCAAAATCTGTGTGCCGCTTCGAAAATCGCACCTATTAGAATAGATGGTTAAATTTCATTCAACTGTTACTGATAAAATCAGATGGTTCAAAAACTCTGTGGTAGGCTTAAAGGGAACATCACAAAAAAGGATAACTGAAACGATTGCTTGCTAACCCTAAACCCTAACCTCCCCTCTCCTTGCAAACTCGTCTCTTCATCCAAATCCACAACGAGATCCAAGGAGATTGAATGGGCTAAGCTACCAAAGTAATTTTAGAGTGATAGAAGCTATCAAGATAATCTGATGGAGCATGAGGTCCTCAACACTGTAGAGGGTTTAAAGGGAACATCGTCCCAACAAACCTCCAAATGTGGTTGTGTGCTTTTACTAGGCACAACTTGAATATGACATGATGCTCCCTTCACAGCCAGTGTTCAAGGAGATAATGAATAAGTACCAGATCGTACCGGCGCAACTAATTCCCAATGTTGTTGTGTACATCTATTCCTTCCTCAAGTTCTTGAAGGCTTAGAAAATTCCTTAGAGCTTGACTTTGTTCAGGTCATTGTTCAGTTGGATGGGGATTCTAGGATATAAGGGTTGCCTAGTCTTGTGTTTCAGATCGAAGAAGGTGATGTTATCTGGAGTTACCAGTTCCCACTCAGACTGGAGGGACTATTACTCTTTCGTGAGTGGTGAACTGGACATTCCTAAAAACTAGGACAGTGCTTGCCGGAGTTCATCAGAGATGCTAGGTGGATGGCTGGAGAAGGGACCTTGGGCCACTTAGAGAAGTTGAGGAAACAAAGCTGGCCGCTGAAGGACTTTTTGAGGCATGATTAGAGTGATATATCCTTTGAAGCTAAGATGCGGGGATATTCAATTTTTAAGGAAATAATTCTTTCTGCGGGCACAATCATAATGAAAAGAGCCAGGAGAGGACAAACCCAGCCATTCAACTGAGTAAGAAAATAACAGAGGCTATGGAGAAGGAAGAAATAAAAGTTTCTGAACCTGTCGCGAAGGGAGCCCCAATAGATCTAGTATCTTATGAAGAAAATACTGATGATAATGATATTCCCTTAACCCAAAGGTTTGAAGAAATGGCAAGGGAAAGGGTCTTGCAGCGACAACAAATCCCAAAGCAACTTCAAGAGGAAATAAAGAGATTGTCCTTGTAGGAGAAAAAAAGGATAAGAAAACTCCTGCAAGGCCTAACTTAGTGCGTCTATGAAGGAGATGCCAAGGAGGAAAAGGTTCCTCCTAGATAGGAAATCATCAAAGCCTCTCCCTAAGAGATGCAGAGGAGATAAAGGAAAAGAATCTCTCACAGGAGAGGCCTATGAGTGGAAGTGCAGCATTGAGCCCCCGTTCAGCCTCAACCTCAAAGGAGACTTTGGGAGTGAGAGGGTGCAGATTGCTGTGGAGGCACAGGAAAATAAGAAGCAACTAAGAGTTCTCTCCCAACAACTATTTGAACAGGGGTTCATCCTACCCACAAAGATATGGATGGCAGTGGGGGGAGGCCCAATTACAGAGGACTTAAAGAGAAGATTTGAGGAGACCCCCACCCCAGACATCTACACAAACTTTGCCAACAGGGTAATTTTTGTAAGTTACTACACCTTTTAATATCTTTTAGTATTTGCAAGTAAATTTATCTATATTATTGTGTTTATTTTTTGCAGATGCTAGCTTGCATCCCTTTGATATTTAATAAGGCTATGAGAGCAAAAAAGAAGATAGCTGTGCAGGCCAATCTCCTTCATCAAAAGGATGAAGAGCAGAAAACAATAAAAACTCTACTCGAAGCAAAATCTTCCAAAAGAAGTGCCCTGCAAGAGGAGAACATAAAGCTTCAAAAAGAGTCAGGTAGATACAAAGTTGGGCTAAAATCTTCAAAGGTAACAGCCACAGCAGTTGAGGAGAAGTTGAATAAGATTCTTGAAGACCAGAGCGCCACCATCGTAGCTAGATCAGTAGAAGCAATGGAAGCAAACAAGCTTAGCCTAGAGTATAGGAAGAATAGGTTAGATGGAATCTACTTTGAGGGAAAAATCATTACTGACAACCTCTCCGAAGTAAATCTCGTTTCCTATTTAGCTGCTGAGTCCACATATAGGGAGGAAGGATTGGAGTTTACAGATGAAGTTATCTAATAGATGTTTAATCTTTTGGATAACATCGGAGGTGCTCCACTCCTATATATTTAGGCTAACTTTGTATGTAAGGCTTTGTACACAATTAATGTAAACAAAAATTGAACATTAATAAAATTCATTTTTACATACCTGTTACTTCTGCTGTGCTGTATGAATTTTCTGTACTGTTGCAATGATTTGTACTTTGAACAATTTTGAAAACATATGAACTTTGAAAACTTTTGACTAAATGATATGGACAATAACAATCCAACCTTCAAAAATTATAACTGATTCTAAATAAGAGAAATGAACTTCAGAAAAAGTATGCTGGACTCAACCAGATAATAAACTTGCAAATGAATATCCAATGGAATATTCATCCAATGGAAATGACTATATTTGTGAATTTTAGTAGTAAATGAACTCATAATAGATATGCCCTCCCAGGATTAGCTAAGAGCAAATTTTCTTGCCAATACTTATACTGGAAAGCAGTAATTGAATTGTCTAGCTCTTGCCACCAACTTAGGAAAGCTCCTGGGCTTCAAAAGTTGAAGAAACTTATATAAGTTTCCATTCTTCAGTTCCCAGCGATAGTTGTGCATGGTGATAATAGGGTCAACATCTCCGACTTCTATCGCTACGGCGAAGAAGCAATTAGTGTAGTCCTGCAAGCTCTCATTTTTACCCTACTTAATGTTGACGAGCACCATGCCAAGAGAGTTGGTAATGCGCGCTTTGCCTACCATCTTCTCTTTCTCAATTGAAGCACCAAAAGAATGTTGACGAAGAAGGACAAAGTTCTAAGAATTAGCGACAATGTTTTTTATCCAAAATACTAGCAAAAGGGAGCCAAAAATCATCCAGCAAAGCACACAAAGATGTAAGTCAGTTCAGAGATAGCTTCCCATACGTCCACCTGAAAGCCAGAGAAAAACTTTCACTAGACCTTAAAAAGGTTTGGCCTGAAGACCAATACAAGAAAAAAGAATACAGAGCTTGCGATCTACTATCTTTTCATGATGCATCTGAAGCTTTGCCAAGGGGTATTTATAGGCAAACTGTGATGGTGTTTTGCAAATTTCAGGTTAAAATAAACTGTAAATGCCAATTTTAAGAAGACCGTTGCTGGTATCATGAAGAGGACACGTGGATTCTTATTCTGTTAGGCTGTTAGGAACCAGATGACCGGCTATCGGTAACTTGAAACCTACAACTCCTTGTTAGCCGAAAGCGAAAAGGGTTCTGTAGTAAGAATAGTGCCTAAGAGATGCTGACATTGCAGCCTCCATCCAGTCGTATGGCAGCGATTGATATAAATGACCAAATAACATAGCTAACATTAATGGAGTGAACTATATTGTCTTCAGTGGTTGGGAAGTTTTGCGAAAGCAAAAGTAAATATAATTAGGCAAATATCAAAACTGATAGTTTACACATCGCAAACAATGATAGATAAACAAAATTTAAAAAGCCTTTAAGTGCCACGTGTACAACTGAGATGCAGCGCTGAATCCAAGTGTAAACAGCATGACATAAATTTGTTGCAACTCACAATTCAATGTAGATCTCTGAAAGTTTTTAAAATAACTTAACTAGCATTTCATTTAGTATTTGTGTTATCAAAATATTTATATTGTTTCTATTTGCTAGGTTCAATATCATTATATTAAATGACAAAAATAAAAAATCAATAAAACCTCAAACAAAACAATCAATTTTTCTAAATAATATGGCATAATATTACAATAATATTAAACCAAATCTCCCCTTAAAAAGCCATCACATGAATAGAAAGAACAAGTTGGCATTTCTAGAACTAGAAGAAGTAGACAACATACCTCTACCATTCTTCTGGAATTTATCTCAAAAAATTCAAAATCAATAGACAGCTTGCTAGCAAAATGAAGCAAAAATCTTATATAAAATGCATAACATGTAGAAAGTGCAACGCTGTTGCTACTTAAAAGCAAGCATTATTTTGATATTCAGAACCTTAGTCATTGACAATCATTACAAGATTTAACATAATAACCTACAGATATTACAATCACTGTACAATAACATGTCATTAGTACCTTTCACTAGTCATCCTCAAGCTCTGTGAGCTGAGCTCTTCTCTCTGCTGCTTTCTTCCTGATGAAGATGCCCCATCTCATTGCAGCTTTGATCTTCAGCCAACCAACAACAGCTTTACCTGACGAACGGTTGCGATCTTCATCGAAGTTGTAGTTTGGGAATGGAGATGGTATATATGACGGGTAAGAATAACTATCCTCCGGTAGGTTAGCAGCTGCTCCATCCATGCTGAAGACTCGGAGTAGATGCTGCATGTCATCGTTCTCTAGTATCTCGTGACTTCTCATTCTGATTTCGTCCTCCAAGAAGAAATCTTCGATGCCACGAGTTTCGCGCGAGCATGACCACTTGTTGTAGGAGTTCGTATTCATCAACTGATCTGGCTGAGCCACAGGCTGCTTGACAAAGTTAGCCTGTTCTGGTGGTCCCAAGGAGAGCTCCGAGCTATTGCTTCTAGTGATTTGGGGTTGGTGAGATGAGTCGTTAAAACGGCTCTGTGGGGCAAAAAAGGTGTGATCAGATTGAATTTGGAGGTTGGAGTCAACTTGCTGGGGTTGACTTGAATATTTGGTTGCTTGGTTCCCACTATAGCCTGCGCAAGTCAGAAGTTAGTTGGATAAACTCTACAATCAAACATGGAGAGAGTTAAGAGAGGAGGTAAGGAGAAGCAAGGGAGGGAAGGCCAATTTTTCACAGAAAAAAAGCAAACAATACACATATAAAGGTATATTTATCTCAGTAAAACAGTAAAACTTGGCCAAAAAGCCAGTTAGATAACCTGTTTATAAAGTAATCACAAATTGTTGGAATAAGGCTAGCGATGATATTGATGACAAGTGCTAAATAGTTGTGTTAAGTTATTACCTCCTTATTGTTCATTATTTTTTACTGATGCTTTCGTTCATTTAGGTAGTATCATCAGTTCCTACATCTGATATTCGATAGCAAGCCAGGGTTTAGAATAATAGTTGGCATGCCTTTTAGGAGAATTTACAACAGTTATATTCGTAGAGGTGAATGCAAGTTTTTATTTAAGTTTAACGATTTGCAAAATGCTCTTTGTATTAGTCAATGCATTAGCTAAAACTAATGATCTGCAATGGATCAAAAATTATGAGCACAGTGTTATCAAAAAAAAAAATTAACACAGTACCGATAGCATGAATAGGACTTAAAAGGCTGGAAAAAAGGATGTTCCCCAAACATTTTGGCCAACTGTAACTATTAATGAAGGCTTATTAAGTAGTTTAATTTTGACCTTTTTAGTAATGAGTTATATTTTGTGTTTTCAGCACAAAATGAAGAATTCTTGAAATTTTCTTGAATTACTTGAGAGCAAAATCAGCAAGACCCAAAGCATTCACTTTGCAAATAATCGCGAGAAAGCTCACTAACATTCTTGCTAGTTAAAGCTTTCTGCTCCAGTCCAGGCATCCACTTTGTGAAGGGAGGGTTCAGAATATAGTACCATCTAAACTTGAAGGACAAGAATAGCTCCAAAAGTAGCAGATATAGCCCAAGTTTTTCATACCTCCACAACAAAAAAGGGTAATGATATACAATACACAGGGCTGTAAATGAACCAAGCTGAACTAAGTTCAAGCTCGTTTCAAATTTCATTGTTCAAACTTGTTCATAAATGAGGTGAGGTTTTGGCTACTATGTTCAATCTCAGCTCGTTTACAAATGAATGAGCTCAAGCTAGATTCGAGCTTGTTCGTGAACAATAATAGATTTCCTTATTGATCCAACTATCAAGCATAATATCGAGCTTATAATTGAGCTATCTAAATGAGCTCATATCAACCTAATAAATGAAACTTGTTTATGAACATTTCATCAACCATTAAACTGAATTGTCAACTAAAGAGGAAAACAAAACTAAAAGATCAACAGTTTGTTATCATTAGACATCAACACCAAACTATAATATTATTACAAAATATATCATAATACTAAAAAAATCATTAATCAATCCTATTAACGAGCCTCTAATCAAGCTTTAAACAAGCATGTTATGATTTTCGTTTGCATTATTCACGAATATATATAAGCCAAACATTACTTTGTTCAAACTCATTCATTTGTGAGTCAGGCTTTTAAAATTCATTCAAACTCGTTCATTAATTTTGTTCAACAAACAAGAGCAAGTCCTTATCGAGCCAAGTATTGAGCTGCTTATTGAAAGCTCCATTCATATGTAGCCATAACAATATACCTGATGGATATATTCCTTTCTACTATTATTTTATCTCTAAATAGATTAACTTCTTTAAAGGATATCCAGCTTCTACTATGAGTTCTCAATTCAAAGATATTGCTAGCTATAAGGAGAAGTAATTGTTCTTCAACAACCAAACTGAGAACACAGCACAAGAAGAATATGCAGGGCGCTTAAATAATCACTTTTTACTTCTTTAGCCTTGCTTTAGGTCATAGGCACAACAGTTTTGCATTTATCACATTAAGAAGGTAAAACACAATAAAGTTTTTGCATTTATCACATTAAGAAGGTAAAACACAATAAAGTTTAAGGTAAATTATATCAAGGTCCTTAAGGTTATGACATAATATCACACAGACTCATATTTTAAAATTTTGTACATATGAGTTCTTGGTATGTTAATGTTCTCAATTAAGGCCTTGGGGGTTACGTTGAACACTTCACGCATGTCCATTTAAACGACTTCCAAATGCATAAAGGAAAAATAAAAAGTGACTTTTATTAATTTCTATTATAAATAACTTTTACATCCCTCTTCTATTTCTCTCTCATCCTCTTTTCTTCTTTCTATCTCCATCTCTCTATGGACGACAAATTTCCCTCTATTTTCTAGCGATGGACAACAAACTTTGGCAGCTAATCATAGGGAGGGGAGGAAGTGGGATGGCTATGGCGAAGTACAAGAGGAAAAAGGTGAAAGGGCTCGGAGAGGATAAGAGAGAGACAGAGATAGAAACAGAAGAGCGAGGTCCCTTCCGCCTGCTTGCGGAAAAGAGTGGGCACAAGAGAAAGAGAAAAAGAGGGAGAGAAGAGAGATCACCGATGAGGATGAGTCCTTTGCCTTCTTTGCCTGCTCATAGATGAGAGAGAGAGAGAGAGGGGAGGAGGTCAAGTCCTTCGCCCCATCTGCTTGAGGGGGGCACCAGGTCCTTCATCCCCTTTGCATGCATGAGGAAAAGAGAGGGGAGAGAGAGACAGAGGAGTTTGAAGCGGGGTCCTTCGCCTTGTCTGCCTACTCCTAGAAGAGAGGGACAAAGAGAGAGAAACAAACATTTTATATAAATATGATGGTAAAAGTTACGAAAAGACCCAAGTGACACATTAAAGGTAACTCAGGAAGCTACACAATAAAAAGTTAAAATTGTGAACCTACATAATACTATATCCTAACCTCAAGGACCTGGATGTTCCCCTTAAGTTTAAGATAATACTTTCTGAAGCAATGATTCAACTATATGTCCAATAACGCTTACCTTCAACAACCACTCCTGTACCAACTGAATGCTTCTCTGCCGTAGATGGAGCTAGCAATTTCTTCTGTGGAGCTTGTTGGGCATATGCATTACTTAATCTTGATGATGAATTTTCACTATGACTAGCCTTTTTATCATGCTTTAAACTCGGAAGGGCCTTACCATCATATACTATGGCATGCATCCAATTATCATAGGCCTTCTTCACTAACGTATCAGCAAAAATCTGCAAAAATAGATTATCATTTGCAAGCTTTGCAAGAAGCTAATGTTATTTGTCAAACTAGAATATTAGAATATTAGGGCATAATACTATGCAGGTCCATGATTTTGATAATTAACATCTAGGTCCTTGAGTCAAACACATATATCAATCGGGTCAACTTTTTAATTTTTAATATTAAAATTTTATAAAATACCAAAAATGCCTCTCTTTCCCCTCGAAAGCTAGCAAGGGAGGACAGGCTGGCTGGCCTGGCCCCTCTCTCTCTCTCTCACACACACACTCTCTCTCTCTCTCCGTGTGGTCATAGGAAGGCTGCAAACGCGCGGCTGCACCTAATTGTGCAGGCTCGTTGGAGGGCAACCAACGGGATGCGCAACCATGCGTGGTCGAACGCAACCGCCTATTGGTCATCGTCCCGAGACCCAGCAACCTTGCCACAACAGTGTGGATATATATATATATATATATATATATATATATATACATATATATATATACATATATACATATATACATATATACATATATACATATATACATATATACATATATACATATATACATATATACATATATACATATATACATATATACATATATACAT
>JAEMOT010003634.1:4192-45685 GCA_019297695.1 Apostasia ramifera
ATATATATATATATATATATATATATATAATATGTAATTTCGCTCACATAAAATATTCTTCAGCTCGGTAATGATAATTATTGCCCACTAATAAATCTGTAACTTGTAATCTCAAGGTGACCTGATGGTGCCCACGTGTCGTCCATCAGACGGAGGAATGTGATTGATTTGGGTGCTTGTTGGCCTTATTTCTGGGCCGTTGAGGGCTCGATTTGGGTAGAAATCGGCAGTTGGGCTAACTCGGGCTTAGGGTCTAGGCTGAGTAGTAAATGGTTTACGTATAGAAGGGGCGAAGCTGTTAATTCGTTAGCTGGCGTGGGTCAGGCCTATGGTGGGTAGCGTCGTAGGTCCCTACCAAAAGCCTGACCGCTGGTCAAGTTCATTTAATTAATAATAGGATATAGTATCAGATTTATATTTGTTTTTTAAAAAAATAAATAAATTCAAGTTAGAATGCCGGCTTAAGAGGGAGAAGCGTTGGTGCGGGGCACGTGAGGAAGGGATTGGGGCACGTGGATCGACGTGCGGTGACGGCGACGGCGACGGCGACGGTGACGGCACGGCTGGTGCCTGGGGCTCACATGGAGCGCTGTGGATTGAAATGTTTCCGTATTTGGTAAATATCTGGCGGATTAATAAGTGGTTAATTATTTTGGGGAAATTTTGTTGCAAATCGAGCACCGTCCCAACTCAAATAGGAGTGCATGTGAACAAAATTATGAAAAGTGTTGTGTGTGACATGATATCGGCATGGCTGTGAGCCCTTAATGGTGATCCTAATTGATGAACCGGGTGAAACAGGCCGCTCCCAGTCGACCGATTTGATTCCCGTTCACGTCGATAGGGATTGATTTCGGTTCATGCTCATGGGGACTTATTTTAGTTTATGAGAACGTGTTGTGTTCGTGATTCAAGCTAGAAGCAGAGTGTTTTTGAGTTTATTTTTTCAAATATTGTAAGTTTGATTTGAGTTTATTTGTGATTGATTAAAGTTTCTTTAAAGTGGGTCAATTATTGAGGTAGTAGTATTTAAGGAATAAAAATTGTTTTTACATATAAATTTTTATTAAGAAAAGCTTCAAATATGATTTATATTAACAAATTTAATTGTAAACAATACAATTTCTTTAAAATGAAAGTAGATAAGTGTTTCATTTTTAGAATTTTCATATTACTCAAGATAATGAACTTAATTAAATATATTTTTTTGATAAAATAAATAAATTTTAAATTAGAAGGATGAACTTGAGTCATTTGTAATAGGGATTTGAGAAAATAAAGGAGAAAAATTATAAACATTGTGAGGATTAAATAATGGGTATTTTCATACATAGAAAATAATTTAACGATCATTTTTATTAATATTGATAATTTATATCAACAATAATTACGTTAACTCGCTGGAATTAGATTGGAGAGCTTATGTGCTTATACAAATTATATTTGGGTGTCGTATGTGCTCGTACAGATTATACTTGAATCATCAGTTTTATAGAATTTTTAATATTAGGATTATTTTGCATCTCCTCTCCAATTGTAGGAGCTTAAATGCAATTTACCCAATTAATATTTATATATTTTGTTAATATGTATTATATATTATCGCTAATATTTTAATTAAATATATTATTTATTTTTTTATATTTTAAATTATATATATATAATGTCTCAAATAAAGTTCAGATCAAATAAATACAATTGAATTTTTAATATAATTAATGTACTTAAAAAGAATAATTTGAGCGGTGGAGGAGCTTGCGGTGGTCTGAGCCTCTCAAGTTTAAATCACATTAATTGGTGGAGAAAATTATGATGTTTAAAAATTAATAATAATAATAATTTGAGTAATTTGCATTGTAATTTGTGATAAATAGGAGCTAAAATTTTAATTTTTTCAACTGTAATAGAAGAAGTGAGTCTAAAGTGTGAACTTAAATTAAACTTAAAACATAATCTAATTTTTAATTTTAATCTTGGTCTGTATTGTGATCCATCAATAATATTTCAATGAAATGAGGATTAGTCTATATTTAATATTACTTCAAATTAATTTAATTAAATTATAAATTAATTTTTTTACCTTTTAATCAATGCTAAGATAAGAAAAGTTAAAATATAAGTTCATTTATTTCCTATAAAGCTAACTCAAGTCTTCTATATTTTTTTCCAAGAAAATAAAATTTAAAAATAGAGAATTGCAATTAAATCAACGTAACACATTTTAATCACACCTAATATATACTTATATATGACTAATTAATAATTATATTATTGACATGTGGCTTCAGCACTGCATCACAACCATACACATGGCACTTGACTACTAATCTTATGATTATTATTTTTGCAGATCCCAAACCTTGTCCACGATGTTTGGGTTACAACTCACAAACTTCATCCACAATGTTTCCAGCTCTCCCAACCACATCGGGCACGATGTTTCCCAACTCTCCTCAAATATCGATGACGATGTTCCTCAGCTGCACCTGTCGCAGTCGGCATGGTCTGATCGCGTCGTTTCTCGTACAAGACACTTTTTTCAGACACACAAACCAAGGGCCCGCATGCTCCAGTCATCACGGACCCCAAGAAGACAAGCTCTTCATCCATTGTTTCCAGCCCCTCCAGTGGCCGACAGCGATGGGACCACCAACGTGGGCTCAACATTTATTTACTTCCATCCCCTCAGGAAAACCCGGGCAGAGCTCTCCTTCCACCCGCCTATAAATCCCCTTGAACAGGCTTCAGGGGAAAGAAGGAGGATCAGAGCAGAATCTTTCTCACACCTTCTTAACGAGAGCTCTCTCTCCCTCTTCTAACGATTGTACTGGTCTTGACGGTCATTTCTCCTCTCTTTTAGTGAAACCATTCACCCGATCACCCGGTGGACGTAGGGGATTTTCTCTCTGAACCACCTTAAACCTTCGTGTGTTGCTCTGGATGCTCTCTCTCATTTAAGCCTTAGCCGTCAGGCTCAGCTCTCTGCGTGTCGCCATCTCTCGAGACTCTCTCTCTCTTTCTCCGTGTTTCTTAGGATCCCCTACATCCTACGTCAACATATATTAAATCATGAAAAATTTATTTATATTTAGAAATAAAGACTAAATCAAGCTTGATTAGATCCGACTTTGGCTAATGGACTATGGCTAATGGCTTGGCTTAGTACGCAAGAGTCAAGGCCAAATATCAATCCAAAAATCAAGTAACAGTTGTACTCTCACTTCAATGGGTCAGTGAGAACAATCTTGGCTCATCTCAATTTGATTCAAGTTTGAATTGGCTTGTCTCAACTTCGAGCTAGCTCGGCCTTAATTGAGCCGACTTAAACCCTTTTAAAGATTTGAATTTTTTTAAAAAAAATTGCCTTTAGTGGAATTTAAATTAGATTAACTATACCTAAAAGATAATCTAACATCTAATACATATTTATATATAAATAATAAATAATTAAAAAATGAATAAATACATTATTAACAATTAGAAAAATAAAGAACACGCTAAGCTGATCCGATCTGTCATGGCTCAGGTCTATAAACTCAAGCCAAGCTCGATTCGAATAAGACTTATCTGTTTGTAAAAGTTAATTTTAACATGATTAAAAAATTAAATTCAGATGAACATATTTTTTTATTAAAAATTATTAATGATGTGAAATAAAGTTAATTATTATGTTAGGATGTATAAAAAATATGATATATATTAATTATTATTTTGATATATACGTAGAATGTGAAATAAAATTAAATAATTATTTTAAATTAAATATATGATATTAAATATAATTAATTTTAAATATTAAAATTTAGAAGATATTTGTTTAAAATTAGAAGGCCCACTACTCAAACCCCTACTCACCCCTACCAATGAGTACTTTATTGTAATTGCAAGAAAGAGAGAGGCTCTATCATTAATTAGACGTAGAGAAATTAGTGCTGAGCATGAGGGGCATCTGCATCGTTTTGCTGTACCATTACTGTGGGACTGTCCTGAGAGGAGAAAATTGGGCAATAATTAACGAGTGTTTAGCGGCCCAATAACGTCCTAATGGGCCGACATAATTGACTAATGATTGTACCTTACTTTCACACCTAGATGCATCATTATCTTTTTTTTTTTTTAATACAATAATAATAGTAAGGGTAAATTACATTGAGGACTCTGAGTTCAAGGTTTAATAACGCACAATGCACATTATAACATCGGTATCCCTTACTTTTAATAAATTATCAAATAGTCTTTTTTTTAATCTTTTTATTATTAATTTTTTTTTAAAATTATCATTATACCTCTCCGCCTCTCTCTCCTCCCGATCACAGAGTAGGTACGAGGCCGCCCGACCCGCCGCCGCGACCGTCAGTGGATCCGACAAGCTGCAGTGCCGCCGGACCCGCCAGCGGCAGCAAAGCCTAGTGCGTGTGCGGGGATCACGAGGGGAGAGGGGAGAGAGGGGTATAATAGTAATTTTTAAAAAAATAATAATAAAAAAATAAAAAATCCATTTGATTATTTACGAAAACTCAGGGATCCAATATTAAATTTTAAAAATATAAATCTGTATATTATTAAGGGTTATGTAATTTACCCTAATAATAATAATAATAATCATCATCATCTTCAATGTGGATCATCACCCATGCTTACTGCTAGGCCTCTAGGGCTTGGTCAAATTAACTGTTCATCGTATGTTGAAGCAAATTAAATATAAATTGAAAACAAAATTATGTTATTTCTTATGCGCATTATTTCTTTCATCCTTATTTTTTATAAAATAATTATTTTTTTATATTTATTTTATTAGAATAACTATTTTATAATTATTTCAATTTTATATTTTATGAATTAGTTATTTTGTCTGTCAATTTAAAGAATAACTATTTCTTATCCATTAAAAATTTTATTCTACAATTACTTTTATTTATACACATATACACATACTCGTACCTATACATATATACATATACATATATGTATCTATATATGCATTATATTTATTTAATTATTTGTATAAAATTTAATTTAATAATAATAAATAATAAAAAAATTTATAAATTATATTCATGAGTATTTTAGTATGTTTCATCCTATTAATTTTTTATTTTATATTCTATTTCATCTAATTAAATAGTAGAATTGTCATTTTATTTCTCTTTGAGTGACGAGTCTATTTTCATGAAATGATAATTTTATTCTAATATTATTTCATTTCATTGAATTAAACGTATCGTAAGTATTATAATTATTGATGTGAATTTTTAAATAACTGTTAGAGACGTTTGGTAACTGTCGAGTGGGTTGTGTGACCCACAACTTTTTAGAGATAGAAGTCATGTCTGCCAGTAGAATATTCGCGTTAGTTGCCTGTCATACGCACTGTGACGTCCACGTTACTACACTGTGTTGTCAATCAATTTAGTAAAAAAAGCTTAGCATAATACATAGATTAAAAATCGACATAATATTTGTGTGAGTTATTAAAATTGAATCATTTATATTGGTGTTTTTCCTTTTTTATAATAGTTTAGGATTGGTATAAAAGTCAATCGTGTGCTAGTATCTGCGATTCCATTTGATCGACTAAATTCAACAAATAAATTCTCCGATTAAACCTCATAACCAACTCTATTAATAACATTTATAGTTGTCATCGATGTACCTCAGTGGTTGAGGCATTAGCTCTTGTGACTCCGTGATTTGGGTTTGAAAATTAATTCATACATCAACAAATAAAACCCCTCCCAATATTGACTTCAACAATATTATTATTAGGAACAATAATTTCAATCACTTGATTAAATTGATCACTTGCTATTAAACCACAATTCAATGTCTATAAAAATAATTCAACTTAAAGCATAGCTTATAAAATTATTAAATTAAACATTCAAAAAAATTCTACTGATTATTTATTCTTTTACATTATTTAGTTTTTTTTTTTAGAAAATTCATTATTTGGCTTCATAGTAAACTAATTTATGCGAAGACATGCTCGTAAAAATTTATTAGATAATATATAAAACTAATTTAGTTGATTAATTGTTCTTATATAAGTATTTTTGGATATCAAAATAATTTAATAAAACAAATGCTTTTATAAAATTAGTTAATGATATGAATTCAATCGAAACATTTCTTCTAAATGCAAGATGTTATTGTTGGCCTCCTTTTATTAAAAAAAACAAATTGAGGATTAAGGTCCCATGTGGGCCCTAGGGCTGTTATTCATCTGATTTCGAGCCTAGCCAATACCAGATCGAAATCGGATTGATCACATTTCAATCGACTTGAAGTTGATTGAGTTCGACTTCGAGCCGGCTCAAGTTGATTCCAATCGACTTTAAGCCAATTTCAATTTATTTTCGAGCTGGCTCGAAAATGAATTGAATCTCAATTTTTTTTAAAGTCGATCTCGAGCCGGGTAAGCTTGACTCGATTTGGCTCGAGATTGGCTCAGTTTATAACTTATATATATTATAACATATATATATATATAATATTTAATATATATTAATACATATATTATATATATGTATTATAATATAAAATATATTTTAATTCGAGCCGATTTAGAGCTAGATCGAGCCGAGCTTATCCCGGCTCAAAATCGGCTCGAAATCATTACTGAGCTGAGCTTTTGGCTCGTTAGTCGGCTGATTTAGATCGACTCGATTTTAATTCGATCTAAAATCGATTCAATTTTCGATCCATGTTAACACCCTTCCACGTGGAGAAATGAAGTCCAATTAAATTATTTGAGACCTTTAAAATATGAGGAATAGTGTTGGTAATATGATTATAAAATTTTATATTGATTTAATCTCTAATTTTATATAAAATTGGTAATCATTTGAATTATTGATGTTCATTAATTTTGTAAAATATATTGAATTTTTTAAAAATTATGAAATGTTGGTGAAAATTTATTTAAAATTACCTAATAATTTCATGACCCATTAATGACTAATTACGTCAAATCGTTATGAAATTTGCATATAAGACCAATGAGGTGAAATTCATGCTATTAGAGAGATAGGAGGCCTTAATAGAAATTTCTCCACCCCATTTAAGCCATGCGATCGCTAGGGCAACAGAGATCGGCCTTCTTCCCCTGGCCGCGCCGCGGAGACGAAGGAAACGAGAGCTGTCACCTCCTCTTGATCTCTCTTCCTCATCCTCTCCTTCTTCCCTATCCCTTCGTCTGAGGTGAACAGCGAGGCAACGGCGGCGGTTACCATCCTACAGCAGCGGCGAGCGACGTTCCGCTTGCTTCTCCTTCAACGGCGAGCAATGTGGCCTCCTCCTTCTCTAGCGACGGCAGAGAGAGGAAACCTTCTCCTCTCTATATTCTCCCTCTCTCCTTCTCTTCAGGTGGACGACGAGAGAGGAAAATTTCTCCTGCCTTCTTCTTTTCCAGCGACCGGAACTGATAGGAGGAGAACAATCGCTCTGATTTATGCTCTTCGCATATTTAATATTCTATATTCTGTGCGCGTGCTGCGATTCTTCTCAGTTCTTGCTTGATTTCAGGCAACCATCGGCCAGGCCTCTAGCACGCCGTCAGCTGCCGGAATTTCGCCGGAAATATTCTGCAGAGGCTTCGTCCTTCCTCGCAACCAGCCATCGTTGACTTGCTACAGCTGTCTCCAGTTGAACAGAGGAAAGAACAAAGAGGAAGGCTTAACGGATCAATCGGATCAACGTAGCCCTTCTACATAAAAAATTTAAATTTAATTAAAATTATATATAGATAAATTAAAATTTAAAAAAATATTTACATACATAACATTCTATATCAACATATTTACATATAATATATTTATTTTTAAATATTATACTTCACAAATTAAAATATTACACTCCATATATATTTTTTATATTCCACATATTTTTTTTAAAATTGGAGTGTAATATTTTAAAAATAAATATAATATATGTAATTATGATAGTATACAATATTATGTATTTAATTATTTAAAATTTAAAATTAAAAAATATATATGTAAATTTAAAAATATAATAATAACAGTTATACATATAAAAATTAAATTGAATATATGATTTTTAAAAAAATTCTTTTTTAAATATTAAACTTAAGCTAAAAAATATATTTAAATATAATATAAATTTAAATTTTTGACAAAAATACGATTTAAATTTATAACTTTTGTAATTTTAGGTTAATTTTGCTTTAACTTTGCCGCTCTTTGACCACGGGCACTAGGGAATTGAATTAAAGATGATTTAGTTGTCATATTATCTATATATTATTTGATGTTTGATGACATTTAGATGTCATTTAATGTTTGATAACATTTAAATATTTTTTTGGAGTTACAATTTAATTATTTTTTATAATATCATTTAAATATATTTTTAAATTAATTGATGAAAATTTTCATCATTTATCGGCCAAGAATCTCATTGTTAGAATCTTCTATAACATCTCTTATGGAACAACAACCCCTTGTCGAACAACAGTCTCTTGTCGAACAGCAGCCCCTTGTCGAACGACAGCTCAACAGCAGCCCCTTGTCGAACAACTTCTCAAAGGGATATCACCAGATCGTACCCTCCATACCACTATGTCAATTCAACATTTAAGGCGGTATGGGAGTTCACTGCCTAATCATTTTTTGCAGGAATAGGTGTCAGATGTGATAGACGTACTATTATGTCTCATCCTCTCCAAGCTATAAATAAGAAGGAGGAGAAGCTAAGGGGTCACTCTCTCTCCGTCTCTCTCTCTCTCTTTGGCCGAGCTGCCCCTCTCTCTTGTACTCATTCGGTCTCCATTTAGAGACCTTCAAGCTTTGTAAGAGAAGGAATTTGATTAGTGGGTTTAAATCGCCTAGACGGCGTCATGGTTTTTCCCCCGAACACTCGGATTTTCATGTAAAAATTATCGTCTCATTTCATTCTATTTTGGTATATTTTTTGCATCAATAGTGGTGCCCTAACGCAGGATTGAAACCCTCACTACATGAGATTTCCTTCTCTAAAATCTTCACTACGTGAGAACCCCTTTTCTAAAATCCCTTCTCAAAGTTCCAGCTCATGGTCAAGCCAGCTTGGTGATGGGCAGTCAAGGGCAAAGTCAAGGATGATCTCTTCTCTAAAATCCTTCTCGAAAAACTCTTTCTCAAAGTCCCAGCTTATGGTTAAGACAGCTTGGTGACGGACAGTCAAGGGCAAGCCCCTTCTTAAAATCCCCGCTTACGATCATGGTAGCTCGGCGACTGAAAGTCAAGGGCGACCACTTTCCTAAAACCACTTCTTGAACAGCTTCGATGGAGCAGTTCAATCATGACGAGCTGACGACTCTGCAGGGAGTAGTCTCTTCTCTAAAACTCCTCGTCGAACAGCTCTTCTTTAACAGCTTCCATGTAGCAGTTCAACCATGACGAGCTGACGACTATACAGGGAGTAGTCTCTTCTCTAAAACTCCTCGTCGAACAGCTCTCCTCTAACAGCTCTTCTCTAACAGCTTCTATGGAGCAGTTCAACTACGGCGAACTGACGACTCTGCAGGGAGTAGTCTCTTCTCTAAAACCCCTAGTTGAACAGCTATTCTCTAACAACTTTCATGGAGCAGTCCAACCATGATGAGCTGACGACTCTGCTGGGAGTAATCTCTTCTCTAAAATCCCTCGTCGAACAGCTATTTTCTAACAACTCTTCTCTAACAGCTTCTATGGAGCAGTTCAACCATGACGAGCTGACGACCCTGCAGGGAGTGGTCTCTTCTGTAAAATCCCTCATCAAACAACTCTCCTCTAACAGCTCTTCTCTAACAGCTTTCATGGAGCAGTTCAACTACGACGAGCTAATGACTTTGCAGGAAGGATTTCCATGGAGGTCCACTGAATCAGCATAATCGAAACTTGCACGTACATCAATGTACGTTATGCTCTGGAGGGGGACATGTTAGAATCTTCTATAACACCCCTTACCAAACAGCAACCTCTTGTCAAACAGCAGCCTCTTGTCGAACAGCAGCCCCTTGTCGAACAGCTTCTCAAAGAGATATCACCAGATCATACCCTCCGTACCACTGTATCAACTCAGCATTTAAGGCAGCATGGAGTTCACTGCCTAATCATCCTTTGCAAAAATAGGTGTCAGATATGACAGACTACACCTATTATGTCCCATTCTTTAAAAGCTATAAATAAGGAAGAGAAGGAGAAGCTAAGGGATCACTCTCTCTTCGTCTCTCTCTCTCTCTCTTATATACTCATTCGATCTCCATTTAGAGACCCTCAAGCTTTGTAAGAGAAGAAATTCGATTAGTGGATTTAAATCACCTAGACGGCATCATGGTTTTTCCCCCAGATACTCGAGATTCCATGTAAAAATTATTATCTCATTTCATTCTATTTTGGTATATTTTTTGCATCAACACTCATCGTATAGGCCTTAGAGAATCGAATGAAATCATTGATTGAACTAATATGGAATTGTTTGAACCAATTAAAACTTGTGTCATTGTGGGAATTGCCAAATAATCGACTAATGTTGGCATTGGAGATGACTTTGTAAGTAGGCCTGTCAATGGATCGGATCATGACCCGATCCGATCCGAGTTCCAATCCGAGTTCCGATCCGATTAAACCCCCAAATGATTTTTTTTTACCCGTCAATCCACCCCGTTTACTGACCCGATCCATCAACAAATAAATGAATCAGATATGGATTACCATTGACCCGACCCGTTTAAAATCCGATCTATTTATATAATCTAATTTGTAGTTAATACAGGGATATATTACAGCTAATAATCTTTTTGTTGGCAGGCTCAAGTAAAGAGCGTCACTATAATTAATCAATAAAAGATTCTTACATATTATATTAGTAGATTATAGTTTATAGTGCTCAGTTTATGTTTCACAATATATATGTATATATATTACAAATATTGATTTTTATATTAAAATATTTAATTAATNTCGATTCGATTTCCAACCCGAGAGGATATGGATCGACTATGACCTAATCGATGTATAACCCGATCCGACATATATGAATTTGAATCCGGGTCTAAGTCAATCCGATCCGAATCCGATCCGTTGTCAGGCCTATTTGTAAGTGTATAGAACATTTTTGAAACATCAAATGTGTTTTGTGGAACTGGCATTAATGTCTTAATTATTGACGTGTAGGGCATTTAATTATGGTGAGCTGGGGAAGTTGATATAAATGTTGAATATGGTGAGTTATTTCGAGAAACAATCATGTAGTATATATTCAGATATAGCTAGTTCTACCCGTTCGAGCATATAGTTTCTTCGTAGCTAACATCATAATTTTCTTGGTAATCATGAGTTCGAATGAGGGACGGTGGTGGATGGGAGTTGTAGCTCTGTGGCATTTGGGCTATGATGAGCCTCTAACGGTCTAATTCCTGTTACATGCCTTTAACTGCGGGGGTGAACTAAGTGTTGGAGGGATTAGTGATTGAAATGGTTTCACGAATCACCTACCTTCGACGTAACGGTCACGTTGAGATTTTGACTTAGGTGGTTGGAGGCGAACGGAAGGAACTTCATATATAATTTTGTTTCTATGTAAGTACTAAATTTGTTGACATTAAATTATATCAAAGAAATTAGATCATTGATATAATCAGGCAAAATGAGCTAATTATAAGCAAGAAAAGAGAGGCCAAATTTTCATATGAGAAATTTAATCTCTAGTAGATCTGAGCTTCATGATAGGGTCTATTATTCAAGTGGGCCTCTTCGATGTTTATAGATTAGTTTCTCTTGTTTAATATCTAATATAGTTTGATTGTCACGTTATTTGATCGTGATAGTTGATCTTTAATTTGGCCTTTTCTCTCGACTTCCTCCTCACGTACAGCTATACTTATGCTTGAACTTGACTTACTAGATTGTTGAAAATGATTGGGTCCAACTTGCCTTTAGGGGTCTTAAGATTACATTTAGCGGAGCATTTTATTTAATATTATCTAAATAATAATTATTATTTAATTTGATAATATATGTAAATTTGTATAAAATTATAAAATTATTCCTAAAAAAAAGACTTCACGACATCTAAATAGTATAATATAATATCAAGATCACATTAAATCAGTCGCTCCCTTAATAATTTTTTTTCTGAAAATTATCTCAGAACTTAAGGCCTCATTTAGTCCAAGTTTTTTTTTGATAAGAGAAAAAATATTTTATTTTTTAAGTTTAGTGAGAGAGAAATTTATTTTAATATTAGAAAGTGTGTAAAATATGAAATATTTTCAATCATAATATTTATATTTGTGTTGGATATGAAATAAAGTTAATTTTTTCGCAAACCAAGGAAGAATTAAGTTTATGTGTTTTACAATAGAATGAAGGCCAATGAAAAATTTCTAAATTACTTCAAAAATCTCTACATATTATATTTTCACAATCTAATTTTCAAGCTGATGTTGTGGAGTAGTTATTAGGTTGAACTGGGTGAACCTTCATTTGGCCAATACGAAGCCGCCACATGTCTTTGTAAACACCACAAATTATCGTTTTGTTCATTGGCTAATTATTTCAAAGTAAAGTTCTATAATATAATATTTTTTTATTTTTTAATTTATTTTAAAAAAATATTATTATTATAAAATAAATATTTACTCCCTCACGTGAGTCTTTTCGCTTGCATAAGGGAGGGGAGAAAACGGCAAAGAGGAGGGGGCAAAATCGATGGAGAGGAGGAGTCGAAGCAGTACGACCTATTAAATCCTAGGTAGGAATCACCTAGAAAAGGAGAATAAGAGGGGCTCGAGTTTTCTACGAGTGATCAAGTGTGAATCAGAGAAGAGCAAGCCAGAATCTCTGGCATTCAGAAGAGATTTTCACAGCAAGCTCGGCTCAAGAGAGTTCATTCGGAATTCCGCAATAAGTTTTTCTATTTTGCAATTATTTTTTGGCTCTCGAATTTTTCTTTCCGATTCTCTTAGATTGCTGTTAGTTCGAATTATAATCTAACTATGCTTTCAAATTATTGAATAGATTTAATCCATAGGAGTTTCTACATAATTATTTGATCCACAACTTTGTTCCGAAAAATAAATTTATGTAAGGCAAATATATATATAAGCAGAAATTTCATCAGAAGTTTAAAAAAAATAAATTTTCTAGATTTAATTTTCTCATTTCAAGATTAAAATTAAAGATTAGTTTATATTTAAGTGTAGAAATTAATTTATATTTAAGTGCAGCCATAGTGATTGGAATATAAGTAAGTTAGGATTGGAGGAGAATAATTAATTTAAGAGATTAAGTTGAGGTATTTAGGGATTTGAATTTAGTTAATCTAGTATTTCGTAAGAGCTCAAGAATTAATTTAAATGTAATTTTCATCTAGATAAAAAAAATATTTTTATAATGAAGCAAATCATCTTAATATTGAGTGCTCAGCTCATATTAAGGTAGGAGCATATTTATAAATATGTGAAAATAATTACATATGTTTATATGCTTATTTTCAGTATTATTTTGACATGAATTGTTTTGTTATAAATTCATTTTGATATCACATTTATGTTTATGTTTACATAAAAAAAAAAAAGAAATATGTTTTGATATCATAATATAAATGAACATTGAGAGTAAGGCTTCCTTGTAGAGATTCAGTGAGAGCAATAGAGCAAAGCTTCCCTGCAAAGTTAACTAGGAGAGCAAAGCTTTCTATTAGTGATAAAATATTTAATGCGAGTTTATTTTCTTTACAAGAACAAATTCAAGAAAAATCAAACTCCCTTGTAAAGATAAATAATAAGAAAATATTCATTCTCATGTTATATATTTCATATAATTGTTTCATTTGTGCTTTGAATATATTTCTTATTTATTGTGAGTCAATGATCTTAATTACTACTGAATCAAGGACTCACTCCCCTTTAAATTTTACAAGTTAATTTTGATCTTCGAGAGGCTGGAGAACTGTGCTGTTTTATCTTATAAAATTTGCGTCTTATACTTATAGTTTCATATTTTATGTTAAATATTTTGTAATATTGCTAGTCATAAATGTCTTTTAGGGGGCGTTTGGTTCGTTGTTATCTTAGTGTTATATTATGTAATCTAAATATAATGATATTTAGGGAGGCGTTGGTTCAATATTATCTTGATGTTATGTTATGTTATCTAGAGAAAGTAATTATTTAGTTTAATGACATCTATAAATAAATTTTTATAAGATCATAAAATTATTAATCAAAAGATAATATTTAAGAGGCGTTTGGATCGTTGTTATCCTGAAAAAAAGCTTCTCTTTTTGGGGGGTCGTGGGAGAAGGTTCATTCTAAACGGTTTTGCACCCCCATATACATTACATAACATAACATCAAGATAACAATGATCCAAACGCCTCTTAAATATTATCTTTTGACTAATAATCTTATAATCTTATAGAAAATTATTTATAGATGTCATTAAATTAAATAATTATTTTTTCTAAATAACGTAACATAACATCAAGATAACATTGAACTAAACGCTCCTTTAATGTTTTTAAGTTTATGTTAAATTTTAGTCATCAAAGTTTAGTGCGGTTTGATATTAAACTTATGAATTAGACATTTATGTTACTGTTTATAATGTTATAATATAATATATTATTGTTATTTTGTGGTTCTATATTCTATTTGATCATTTATGTTAAATTGTAAAATTTTAATTATAATATTTTATGATAAATATTATTAAATTGGTGTGTTGAAGTTATTTGTGTATAGAAAAATATCATCACTTTTAAATATCATGTGTTGAAGTTATTTGTGATGTGACAGGTTCAGTGACAGCAATGGATGCAGATGGCTAACTGACAAACTCATAATTGTTAGCATTTGAGCCAAAAAGTAAAATTTCATGGCTGAAAGATCATTTATTTAAAAAAATAATTACCTACACCTCACACAATTTAATTTTATTTATATCTTATTTATTTTTAATTAATTAAATTATATATACTTAAAATATTATAAAATTTTATATACATATATTTGAATTAAAATTTAATCAAAATCTATTTAAAAAAAAAAATTCTGTTAATGAATCATTAAAATTATATTTTTACTCTTAATAGTATATATTTTTCTCTTCTTCAATACCACACTAAAATGCTGATTTATCCTAAAATCAATTCACATCGTGGATGTCTTCTTTCTTTGTCGTAACCTCAATATTAAAATTTTAGAATTTTCACTCAAAATATATTTAAATATCCTTAAAATAATATAATGAACGCCTCAGATTTTTTATAATTTAATTATAATTAGATTATTAAAAAATTATGATTGAGTACTCTATAATAGAAATAAGTTAAAATATGTGTATGTAAAATTTTATAATATTTTGAGTGTGCATAACGTAATTAACTAAGAATGGATGAATAAAGTATAAATAAAATTAAATTATATGACATATAGGTAATTATTTCTTATTTAAAATATGAAAAAATTTACGTACATAAAATATAAAATTTTTTAATTATTTATTAAATATCAAAAATATAAATATTATTTTAAATATATTAATATTATTAGCTCTACATTATAATTTATATACGTCAGTTATTATCTAACTTAATCTAATTACAATAAAATTAAGTGCTACTATAATTAAATTAATTACTAATTATGATTTATTCATATGTAATAAATATTAAATATTATTTGACAATATAAAAATATAAATAATATAATTTTAATATTTTAATATATAATATTAATAAACAATATTATTAAATTTTTATTTATATAAAAAAAATAGGAATAATTATACTCAAGTTTCTGAGTTTAACGCTTAATAACACACAGCTCTATATTTTTAAAATTATAAAATCAGGATCCATGAGTTTTAATAAATTATCAAATGAATCTTTTTTTATTATTAATTTTTTTTAAAATTATCATTCTACTTCTCTATTATCTCTCTCTCTCCTCCTGATCCTTGCGCACGCGGCCCGCGTAGTCACAGGCGCTCTCCGGCGGCCCGCGCTACCCACTGACGGCTGCATGGGGAGATCGGGAGAAGAGAGAGGCGGCCTTTCTCTCCTTCTGATCACCGCGCACGCCGCGCGGTGGCGCGGCCTCATGTGCACGGCGATCGGGAGGAGAGAGAGAGAGGACCCGTGTGTTATTAAGCGTTAAATTCAAAAATTTAGGTGTAATTATCCTTAAAAATTACTATTAGATTATATAACACATAATAGAGCTGGTGTATTAATCAATTTAGAGTAATTCTAAAGTAATATTTATGTTTTGAATATCAAGTAAATATATATATATATATATATATATGATAGTTTTATATGTCATTCATGTAATTTTCTTTAAAAATATAAATATATAATAAAAATATTTTTGTGACATTTCACGTAAATTAGAATATAAAACATTATATTATATTATATATAATTTATAATACATTAATTAATTTATTTTTATGATATACTTAAAAAATAATTAAAAATTTTTTCCCAAAAAGTCTTTTTTTTTTAACTCTAGCCAGATAGGACTGGGTCATCGAAAGTCTAATAAATATAAGCATCTTAAACGCTAACTTTCGGCATCATTTGATTCAATTTTTTTTTAATAAGAAAAAAATGATATTTTAATTTTAAAATTTAATAAAAAAAATTTTAATATTAAAAATTGTAAAAAAATATGAAATAATATTAATTTTAATAATATTGAATATAAAATAAAATTAATTTTTACGATCGAAATTTATGTTGGATCAGAAAAGCACTTCAAACAAAACGAGACTTTTGAGTTATTTATAATTTTAACGTATTATAGGCGCGGCCTTTGTAATTATTTGATACATTTAGGTTTAGCATGCACTTGGATGAGTACAAATCCTAGGTGCTAATTTTAGTATTTTTTGTACAGACTTTTCGGCTTAAGAACAACGAAAAGTTAATTGATAATAATTGAATTGTTTGGTTGGTAGCCATGAACGAGGCTAGAAAGTGAGGTAAACCGCAATAAATCTCTCACGTTCTTTTTGTTTTATTCTTTTTATTTGCTTCTATTTATTGTGATTATTGTATCATTATTACTCTTATACTAATTTTTATATTAAATAAATTAAAAATTATTAAAATCTTAATTAGGTAATTATTTGCCCTCTTATAGATCCATATTGATCTTATATATATAATATATTTTTATTATTAAAAATTATGTTCTTTCAATTTTACAAGCGTATGAACGAATTTTTAAGCCCAATTTGATTGGAATTTAAAAAAATTTTAAATTTTTAAAAATTATTTTTATAAATAGCATATATAAATTTTAATATTAAAAATTAATTTATTTCACATGTTATATAAATCTCAACTTAAAACTTAATCTTATTATCCAAACAAAAAAAATTTATTTCACATTTAATATAATTTTTAATAATAAAATAATTTTATTTTATATTATAATATTAAAATATTTTTTTTCATCCATCTCTAAAACAAGCTTAAAATAACAATAACTTACATACTAATTTTACATTATTTCCAACAGGCAGTAGCAGAGTTAATACCAACAAACGGAAGATAACCATTCACCTGACGCCGGTGCCGCCGCTGGCAGCCGGACCGCCGGCAGCGGAATCAACGACGTCGCGTTTCTCGACAAACGGTGACGGAATGTCCTCGGAATCCCGCTTCGGATGCACCCACCTCCCGAACTTATTCTTAACCAACCCCTTATTCGCCGGCTGATGCCAGTTCGCCGGAATCCCGAGCTCCTCCTTCAGCAACGCACCCGACTTGTTAACGAGGGCCGCATCCCTGCGGGCCGTAGCCCGGAACCCGGCTCCCGCCCTCTCGAACCCATCCACCAAGTGGAGGTAAGTCTCGAGCCCGTGGAACCCGGCGACGTCGATCACCTCTCTCTTCAAGTACGGCGAGTCCTTCGCGTCGAGCTCCAGCTCGTCTCCCACATGGACGTAGACCCCCTCCCACCCCTTCATCATCCGATCCTCATTGAACAACAACCCCGGCACCTTCGGCACCACGTCCTGCTTCGTCGCTACCCTCAGAACCTTCACTCTGTTCTTCTTCAGCATCTCGCCGAACGCCTCGTTCCCCACCCGCGGCGCCCCGAAGGAGATCACGCCCACCGGCACTCCAGCCGGAAGGGAGAGCGCAGCCTCGGCGGCGCTCAGCAGCGCCAGCGCGCCCCCGAGGCTGTGGCCGGTGATAGTCACGCTGACCTCCTCGCCGCTATGTTTGTACAGATTCACGAGGCGTTGAAGCTCGGCAGTCAACTGCTCCGACGCGCTGGAGGCGGTGAAGCGGGAGGTCTGGCTGCGGGAGGTGTACAGGCTGTGGAACCCGTGTTCGACTCTGACGTCGGGGTCGTCGGAGCCGGGAAACAGCTCGAGCTGGCCCTGGAGGTCCTTTAGCCACTCCGCGGCTGCGACGGTACCGCGCCACGCGACGACGATGTCGCGGCAGCCGAGTCGGACGGTCTCTGCGTTGCCGCTGACGGCGACGAATCCCATCCAGTTGGACTCGTCACACCAGTGGGATTTGGCGCGGTCGGCGGGGCGGACGAGCCAGTGGGGGAGGTCGAGCTGGGAGGTGGCGTAGAGATACTTCGTTATCGAGTAGTCGTGGCGGGTGAGGCAGAGGAGGGGAAGGAGACGGTGGCGGCCGAAGAGGCTGCTGCCGTGGTATTTAGATTCAGGGTTGTTGTCGAAGGCGTCGTAGGTGGCCTGGGCCAGTTCGCCGTACTTGAGAATTTCGCGGCGGAGGGAGGGGTGGAGGGGGTTGAGGAACTGGGACCAGTCTCCGGAGCCGTGGATTGCGGTGCGGAGGAAAGAGATGTTGTCTAACGGGGACTCGGCGGGTGTTTGCTTGTCGACGATGAGAGCGGAGCTAGGGTTTTTGGAAGAGGGGAGGCGGATTTGGAGGAGGTTGGAGAGGGAGGAGGGGAGGTTGATGGCGGGGAAGGAGCGGTCTTGGATTTCGACTTCGTGCTGGAGGGTCGGCGGATCGACGGCGGCGGAGCCGTGGGAGGAGTTGTCCTCAGTATTGATCATGGTTGATGTGGAAGACGAGAAGAGAGCTGACGAGCTTATCTTGTTCATATGGGTAGGAAGGGTTTGGGAGGGTTCATTTATAGACGAGATGAAACTTTGACGATTGACCGCAATTTGACTTTGACATTTTCTTGCACGTGACGATCCGGAAGGTGACACGATTTTACCAAAACGTATCTTACTTCTTCTCCTTTTCTGTGATTCAGAATAAGCAAGTGTGGGAAAATGAAGAGACAGAGAAGGGTAAATATGTCATTTTATGTGTTAAGAATTGATCAGATCTACAGCCTGCACGTGACCTGGCGAACAATAGCCCTCGGAGAGACGCAAGTTATCTTGTCGATTTTCGAGTCCAGGGACCGGGCTGGACCCGGACGGCGGGACCAGCCGCGTGACAATTGGCTAAGACGGCGTCTGATTCGTTATATCATGTTATTTAAAAGAATAATTATTTTGTTTAATAATATTTTAAATTTTTTTAAAAAAATTTAAAATTTCACACAAAAATTAACATCAAAATTATATTAAATTAAATACCAACTAAAAAAATCAGTAAAAACTTATGAGAAGCCATCACTTAAAACTTGATTTATTTCACTCAATTCTAAATTGATTCAATATTTTTAACTCAAAATTAATAAAATTAATTTACTTCGTAAATAATTTAATATGTATATAAATGAATATATAATTATGTCTTTTAAAACACACAAAAAATTTTATTTATATAAATGTTTATGATTTTCAGTATCAAATATTATATATATATATATAGTTTTTTGATAAAAAATTATATACATAAATAGATAAATATAATAGATATTTTAGTTAAAAATAAGTTTTATAATTACGTTTAATTTAACTAGGCTGGTAAACAACCTTAATTTTTGAATCCTTATTGAATCAAAAAAAATTTAATAAAATACTAAAATAAAGAGAAATTCATGATTAGATGATCATTACACTTCCTACGATTATTACTTATAAAATTAACGCATAATAAATTTAATATCAAGTAAATTAGATGGTTCATTTTGATCGACTGATTAATGTCTCTTATCCTATCAGATGAGATTATACTATTATATAAATTAAATTAGGTCATTATTTAATTTATAGTATAATCGATCATACTAACTGTAAAAATAATTGAACTAATAAATCTCTATTTTTAAATTATTAAAAAATTTAAAATATATGTAGACATATATATATTATATAATAAATAAATATTTTGCTTAAAAAATAATTTATAATTAAACTTAATTTAATTAAAAAATATTATAAAAATTTTCAAGTCAATCCATGTACTTGACCAGAGAGCAACCATAAGTTGGGATTCCTTGTTGGACCGGAAAGCTCTGACAAAATATTAAAATGAAGTTCAATTTTTTATACGTCATCAATTAGATGATTATTGTACTTCTTATATTTGGATTTTTAAGTATAAAATATTTACAATAAAAAAAAAAAAATTACCTATCATTTCACTTTATTTATATATTACCCATCTATTCTTAATTAATTACGCTATGCACACTCAAAATATTATAAAATCTTACATACATACACTTAATTTAAAATTTAATCAAAATCTATTTAAAAAAAAAAATTTTATTAGTAAATCATTAAAATTATACTTTTAACCTTAATAGTACATATTTTTTTTCTTCCTCGATGTCACACGAAAGCGCTGATCTGTCCTAAAATCAATTCACGTCGCGGATGTTTTCTTCCCTTACCACAACCTAAACATCAAAGTTATAAAATTTTCACTCAAAATATATTTAAATATCCTTAAAATAATATGATGAACGATTCAAATTTTTTGTAATATAACTATAGTTAAGTTATTGGAAAATTATAAATGTTCATTATAATGGAAATAAGTAAAAGCGTGTAATATAATATGTTATAATGTTTTGAGTAGGGGTGGCAATATATGACCCGACCCGTGAACCCGACCCGAACCCGACCCACAAATTTCGGGTATGGGTCATGAATTTTGACCCATTTATTAAACGGGTAGGGTTCGGGTTGGGCATAATCGGGTCGGGTTGGGATTCGGGTTGGGCATTTATGAAAAAATACTCTATAAACGGGTCGGGTCGACCCGCCAACCCGACCCATTTATTAATCGGGTCGGGTTCGGGTCATGAATTTTGACCCATTTAATAAATGGGTCGGGTTCGGGTTGAGGCTATTCGGGTCGGGTCGGATTCGGGTTTGACCCGAACCCGACCCGCCGACCCATTTTGCCACCCCTAGTTTTGAGTGTGCATAACGTAATTAACTAAGAATTGATGAATAATGCATAAATAACGTGAAATGCTGTGACATATAGGTAATTATCCGTTTTTTAAATTACTTTAAATTAAGCCTTTATCAAATTGATTTAATTTTTAGAAGATAAAAATAAAAGTAAAACACAATAAATCTGATATCGAGTTCACCATATAATCTATTCTGAAAAACTGATTGGTCTCTCTCATTCTATTACATAAGGCTATAACATTATAAAATTGAGTAAGAAAAAAATTATTATTTGGTTATTTGTTAGATAGATTGAATTAATCACCAAAATGAATAAATTAATAAATTTTTTAAAAAATGATTTAAAAAAAATATATACACAAATAATATATACAATACATATAATGAATATTTTATGAAAAATATAATTTATAATTTAATTTGATTTAACTCAAAATTAATTTTAAAATATTATAAAATTTGCTAATTCAAATCAAAGTCTATTTGAACTTAATCATAATTTTGAGTTTCTTGTTTGACTGAAAAACTTGTGCAAAATATTAAGATGAAGGCAATTTTTTTAGGTTTGCTTAGATTATGCCTTTATCAAGTTGTTTAAATTTTGTTACAATCAAAAAAAAAAAATTGTTTAAATTTTGTAACAATTAAAATAAAAAACTAGGTTGAATTGAAGGTCAGGAAGCCACTACAAATTAATCACAATTTAAAAAAAATAATAATTTAAATCATTAAAATTATAAAATTATTGTAATTTTAGCCATTCTTTTTCTTTCAGAACTTCATATTTTTAACTAATTTTTTTTGAAAAAATATAAAATTTAATCAATTTTTTGAATAGTTTAAATTATTTATAAATTTTAAAGGACTATTACACTTTTTTATTTTCACTTATTTTTAAGAGTATAATAAAAAATAAATTTATCTTTTTATTTCTTATTTTCTTCGTTATAGAAGGATAAAATTGAAAAATATAAATATTAATATTTCAAAATTATATTTTAAAAAATTATTAAAATTAATAATTAATAATAAACTTGTAGTATAATAATAAAAAATTAATAATTATTCCTTAACTTAGATTTAATGGCAAAAGCTTTTATAAATTGAGAAACCAAATTTAGGTTTTTAAAATATGGAGATCAATTTCAATACCTTTTAAATCTTAGACTGATGCAATTTACTCTAAGCCCTTATTTAATTTACACGTATTTTTGATCAAAATATTATTTTATTAATATTTAAATTCATGATAAATTTTAATAATTTTATCTCATATTTAATACAAAATATAATTTAAAATTAACTTTATTTTATATTAAATATAAATTTTAATATTAAAATTAATTTTATTTCACAATATATCGATTTATATTGAAATAATTTTTTTATCAAATTTATAAAATAATTTTGTTTTTCTCAAAAACAACACTTCAATCAAATGAGTCCAAAAAAAAAAATAAACTAATAAAGAACAAATCCAATATCGGGTCGGCTGCGCGGCCCGTTCTGAGCTAAACCGTACACTTGAATCGGGTCGGCCGGTTAGCCTCTCTCATTATTTGTCTTATACATTCTCGACTCTTCATCTCTCCTTTACGGGCCGTTTGGATAGGTGGGCTAGCTGGGTTAACTTGAGTTAACCCAGCTAACCCACCAAACGTGTTATAACATGTTATTTTACCCCTGAGTTAACAAACCTAGCGGGCTTCCCTTACCCCGCCTACCCCTGGGTTTAGCTACCCCAGCAGCGATGCTAGGGTAAGGGCGGAGATGGCGGATTTGCGCTTTTTTTTCGAGCGCGAAGCCTCTCCAAGCTCGGCGACAGAGGGGAATTTCTACTCTGAAACGCAGGCCGGCGCAGTGCCTCTCCGGCAGCGGCGACCTTCTGGGTTGGTGACGGTGAGTGCTCTTGATTTTATATGTGATCTGTTCAGATAAACGCATTTTTCTTATGCCTGCCCTAATCGCAGATCTGCCAGCCCCTGGTTTGATGCGGTGGATCCTCTCTGTTTTTCTTGGTTTGGTGCTGTTCATCTTCATCATTCCTAATTGATTTACGATTTTTCTACTGCTTTTTCTGAGGCTTGTGATTCTGTGGTGTTTCTTCTTGGTTCTGCCTGGAATATCTACTGCCCATTATCTCAACCCTTTTTTTTTCATTATATCCCCTCTATTTTTCTTGGTTCTGTACTGTTTATCTTCATCATTCCTATTTGTACTGAATTTTTTTTCACTGTTTCTTACTTGGTTTTGTGATTTTGTGGTATTTTTTCTTGGTTCTACCTGGAATTGTTGCTGCCCATTCTCTCAACCATGTTTTTTTTTTCATTTCATACGTGCTGCAGTGGCTGTGCACTTCTCCAATTTTTTTTTCTTGTAGCTGAGGCCTGATTGTGCATTGTGATTCCCTCTGTTTTTCTTGGTTATGTGCTATTCATCTGCATCATTTCTAGTTGATTTGTGATTTTCCCACTGTTTTTTCTGAGGGCTAAGGGCTGCTTGTGAATTGTGATGACCTGACTTTATGTCATGTTATCGATGTTATCATTGTCATTATCATATTGCCCTATAATGATTATCATTTTGCTGATATGCTTGCTATGAGCCATAGCCATATTACCATACTGATTAGGTGGACTTTGTTTGATGTAACCCATGTTACAGGATTCATTGTCATGTTACTCAATAATTTATACCATATTGCTGTTATGTCATTATGCTTTGGCTATTTTTCGGACTCTTGTGTGTTTGGTTCTCTATTTATTGCTGAATTTAAAGGCCTATCTTACCTGTGCCTCCAAGTTTTAGCATTCTGTCCTAATTGCTTTGCTATAGCGGCTTTCTAGTAAGTCTACTTTTTCCCAAGTCCGATTTAATGCTTATATTCTGTTACAGTTAAGCTGTAGTTTGCATATGAATAGATACCACACTTGTTTGCTCAGATGTTACACTTGTCCTTGATGTCACTTCTGAAATATGGGCAATAATGGGTTTTTTACAATTTAAAAAAAAATTATAGGTCTGATTAATCTCAAAGTGATTTCATGTTATATGTCAGTTACCCTTGGTATCCAGGTTGAGAGGTAAACATAAAAATATTTAGCTTTTTACCGATCCAAGTTACCGTAACCGACATACAAAATTCTGAGCCTAACACTTCTAGCATATCAATAGACACTTCATGGTAAGATAAAACTTAATGTTATCCTTTTTGCATATTTATAGTGATTTTTTTCTTGTGTTGTGAATAAATCAGAAAAGATGTACTTCGTTGATTCTGGATATGCTAATAATGACAAGCTTCTGGCACCAGTGTACGATATCATTTGAGTAATTTTCGTAATCGTTCACAACGAAGATATGAGTCTCCTCAAGAGTTATAGAATCATAGGCACGCTCAACTGAGAAATATTGTTGAACGTACGTTTGGTATATTAAAAAAACGGTTTAAAGTATTAATTGATATGAACCGTTTTTCTTTAATATACAAGCGGATATTGTACTTGCATATTGTATTTTGCATAATTATATTAGTAGATATCATGGTCATGATACCTACTTTAACATGCGGGAGGCTGACATAGAGCAAGAGGAGAGTTTGGAGGAAGAGGCTGTAGATGAAGACCAAACAACTCATATACCTGCAACTCAACAATGACGGAGAAAATTATCCGAATGGTAATTATTGAATAGATATGGATGGGCCAGGTTAATTTGTACTGAAATTTTGAAGTGATTGATATACTACTACTGCTCATTGTATCATATTTAATTATATTTTATTTATTATAGGGGATAATAAATCGATGATGATTATGGTGCTCAACTGTACAAGGATGTTGATCTTGACGAATATCTGTAACTTCATATTTTTTATTATTTATGATGAAGATTGTATCCCCTCTGTGTTGAATAGATCAGTAGCTGTCTTCTTTTTATTTTATCTTTTTTTATTTACTATACTGGGTTAACTTATTTATTTGTCAAACTAAATTCAAGGATATCCTAGGTTAACCCGGATTAGCATCCAAACATCATATTGCAATTAATAACTTACCCCAGCTGGGGTAAGTTATTAATGGGGTTAAGCTAACTCAGATTAGCTTATCTTACCCCCTATCCAAACGGCCTCTTAGGGCATTAGGATTTCAATTTTAAATCGTTCGTCACTTGATCTCTTATTCTTAATTTAGTTCTGAATTTATTGTTCTCATATTTCTGATCTTCTCCGGGAAGAATCCAGTTCTTCATCCAGGAACACTAGTAAGTTTTATGAAAACACTTTCTCTTTGATTTCACGTCTGCATGATTAGTTTTCTTTTAATAATTATGTGGACAAGCCAGTCAAACTCCAAGCAATAGATCTGGATCTATAAAGAATCATCTCCAATTACTATCGGCTAACTGATGCTAGAGAGATTCGTTCCCTTTTACAATTATAATCTCGATTGGGTTCGTTGGACTTACTGTTGAACATAAATTTAGGGCTATTGCTGCAGTTCTTGAGGGTTTGGATCAAGGAATGATAGAAGCATGAGATGTGATATTAACATTTTAGCTGAAAATAGTGATCACGACTAAAGAGGGTGGGGGAGTAGTAACTTTATTGATGTAAAAAATGCACCACCACAGAAAGAAATGAGACGATAATTTTTACGTGGAAACCCGAGTATCCGGGGGAAAAACCATGACGCCGTCCAGGAGATTTGAATTCACTAATCAAATCTCCTCTTACAAAACTTGTTCTCTAAATGGAGATCAAATGAGTACAAGAGGGATAGAGAGAAAGGGGCAGCTCAGCCCGAGAGAGAGAGAGAGGAAGAAAGGGTACTTAGAGAGAGCAATCCCCCCCTTATTTATAACTTGTAGTGGAGGGGACATAGTAGGTTTAGTTTGCCACATCTGACACCTACTCCTGCAAAGGACTATTAGGGAGTGGGCTCTTATGTTGTCTTAAATACTGAGTTGACACAGTAGTATGAAGGGTACGATCTTGTGATATCTCTTTGAGTTGCTGTTCGACAAGGAGGTGCTGTTGAGCTGCTGTTCGACAAGGAGGTGCTGTTGAGCTGCTGTTCGACAAGGGGCTGCCATTGAGCCGCTGTTCGACAAGGGGCTGCCGTTGAGCTGCTGTTCGACAAGGGGCTGCCGTTGAGCTGCTGTTCGACAAGGGGTGTTAGAGAAGATTCTAACAAATTTATAATAATCTCGTCTGAAGAAGGTGAAGAATAGAGAAAATCTTAGCCGGATAATACCTCGATATCAAAAGGACTGGCTTACTTTAATTGACGATTTCATAATATATATCAATTTGCTAAATATATTACATATATATTTTTATGTTGAAATATTTGTCATGTTAATAGAAGGAAGCAACCTGGTTGCTGGGTTTTTTTTTTTTTTTAAATGGAAACACTGAGGTTCAACCAAAGTTAATCCGATTTTTTATTAATATTGTAATCTTTTAGCAAAATCTTAGGTATATAACATAAAAAATTAATCTACGGTCTTCTCTGGGATGATTCATTGAAACCACAAAGGTTCTAAAACTCACCCGTGGCTGAGTTTGCTAGTTTCGTAATCGATCCAAAAAAGTTATTGAATTTTAGTTTTTGTTAGCTTTGGTTGAAATTATCGAAACTATAACTCTCAAAAAATTAAATAATTTTAATTAATGCATCTTATAATTTTTATAATATTTTTATATTTTAAATATAATGTATATTTTTAATTATTTTAAAAATAATATTTAATAAATATTATAAATTTGAATTTATAAAATTTAAATAATTTACAAAAAAATTTAAACTATCGAAATTATTAAATTCGAGAATTATGATCTAAGTGAAATTTGAGTTTTAATCTCGTTGTAAACAATCTTTCACAATATTTAAAACCAAACACTTATTCTATAGATGATTACTATAAAAATAAAAATAAAAATAAAAAGATGCACATTAATTATTTATAAAATTAAAGAAATAATTACCTACCTGCCATACTATTTAGTTTTATTTATACTTTACCTATTCATTTTCAGTTAATTACGCTATGCATACTCAAAATATTATAAAATTTACATACACACATTTTAACTTATTTTTATTATAATGAGTAATCATAATTTTTCAATAATCAAACTATAGTTAGATTATAAAAAATTTGAGCCGTTCATCATATTATTTTAAAGATATTTAAATATATTTTGAATGAAAATCTTAAAACCTTAATGTTTAGGTGGCGGCAAAGGAAGGAGACATCCGCAACGTGAATTAATTTTAGGACAAATCAGCGCTTTAGTGTGGTATTTAGGAAGAAAAAAATATGTACCATTAAGGGTAGAAATATAATTTTAATGATTTATTAATAGAATTTTTTTTTCAAATAGATTTTAATTAAGTTTTAATTCAAGTGTGTGTATGTAATATTTTATAATATTTTGAGTGTGCATAGCGTAATTAACTACGAATGAATGGATAAAATATAAATAAAACTAAATGATATGATATGTAAGTAACTATTCTTAAATTAAATTCTGTAATGACATCGACTGCTCACCAGTAATCCATTTATATATGTGGGGCCTTTGAAAGAAATTTAATGTTGTATCATAATTAAAACAAATAATCTGCACGTTCTTATCTTGAAAATAAACTAATTTTCACAATAATTTTTAAATTTTTCCCGTTTGATCTTATACTTTTATTCGCTTCTTTACCTCTTCTGTTCATAGCTTTCTATGAGAAGCCATCATTTAATAAATGCTGTCAATTTATATGTCAGATCTAGATTTGGGCAATAGGTGGGCTGGGTTTGACGTGGTCGGGTTTGATGTGGTCGGGTTTGACGAGACTTTGACTTAATTAAATCACATTAAGGCCGGGCATAGCTTAGCTTGCGAGCTAATTTCATTGTGAAACCCGCCTATTAAGAGGACTGGGTTACCCATGAGCCCAGTAGGCTTGAAGTTTATCATTACCTATTTTCTGAAACTCGACTGAAATTTAAGATACTATAAAAAATAAAGCAAGTATAAGTATAACAGTTGTAATTCTCAATGAGAATTATATAAAAATCAAGTGGAAGAGATATACCTTTATTTCATTTTATATCAGTTATGCAAGTAGAAGCAACTATAAAGTCAACCGTCTTATTAGTAAATCTATATACATGTGTAAGCGCTCAAAAAATCAAAAAATTCAGACAGTTAACTGCTTCTAGCAACTATATGTAGTAAAAGGAGGATGCCCTCAATAATTAATGATAGAATTTTCATGCAGCCAGACGTATTGTGCTTTATTTTCTCAAGTACTAGCTAGTGTCACTGTCTCTAGTGGTACTCTAGTTTCTACTATCTTAGATGTTCTTGTGAACAATCTGGTATCCACAACTTTTAGGAAGACTTTTTGGTAGTCATGAAAAACTGCTGTTGCTTGGCCTTATCATTTACTCATAGAAAACTGTTAAAGTTAATTTTGACTCATCCTGATGAAGATCCCAGTGGGAGTTTATTACTACTTACTTTTACGAAGTTTATCACTGTGAAAATGAAATTGAGAAATACTATATCAATGGAGGGAAAATTTATATTTAAACATAAAAACTAAATCCTACCTATATGTATTAAACCTCACATGAAACTTAAATTTTCATTTTAAAATTTAATTATATTTTATATCATTTTTATGTTTAAACTTAATTTTTTTTTTAATTTTGCATTAAATACTATAATTTTTTACGCTTTATTTACAAATTATTCTTAATATAGTTTGTACTTAAGGCTTCCTATTATTCAAGCAAACTCTCTTCTCAATTTGATTAAAATATCACAAATTAATTTTATTTCATGTAATATTGAAATAATAATTTATTAATTTTATATTTCTCGTATATCTTAACATAGTATGTAATTTTTTTATATTTGCACAATTGTTAATAAAAAAATTTCATTCAAGGACAATTTTAATCTAAAAGTAACATTACTGTTATATTAAACATATTTTAAATACTTCACAAACACTGTAATATTGAAGTAATGTTTTTTACATTTAATATAAATTTTAAAATAAAAATTAATTTTATTTTATATTTACATATATTTCATAATAAATTAATTTTATTTTATTTTTTAATAATTTTAAAATAAAAATATCACATAAAAAGATTTTATAAATAATTAACTCATTAAAATTAGCATTTAAAGATAAATACATCAAATCATTTTGATAATGTCATTGAGTTTTTGCTTGAATAATTTGATACATTTTAAGATATACACTGAATTAAACTAATAAATCGATGAAATAAGAGATAATGAACAGAATATGATGGTGCAAAAAGATTTTCTGATTAAAAGGCGGTTTAATTTAATATTATTTAGGTGCTATGTCATGACATCTAAATATTATTTTTTTATTAATAATTTTATAAAAATTTATTTATTGATGTTATTAAATTAAATAATTATTTTCTCTAGATAATTTGAACTAGATGGCTTCTAAAAAATATTTGAATCTGAATTACAATGAAGGTACCGTTATTGAGATTATATCGATGAATTTCAAAATCTACTAAAGCAATCAACTCATTCTTGGGCATCTATAAGCATGATGATGGCTAGCATTTTGATAAAACAAGAAGAATGACTCTGTTTGACTACTGATTAAAAAAAATGAATTATTTAATCATGATTAAAATCTTAAATTTATTTTAAAAAAATCTTTAAAAGTTATTTTATATTTATTCTACACAAATTCTAACATTAAATAATCACTTTATTTCATATTTATCATAATTTTTAATATAACTATCTCATTTTATTTCACATCATACACATTTTTCTAAAAAGTTTCACAAAATTTTTCAAATCATATTTTTTTACTCCAACCAAACAGAGCCAGAGTTGGAGTTAGTCAGTTTTTAGTGTATTTGTCATGGTCCTCATGGAGCATAAGAGTAGAGCTCACGATAGATATTAGCACAAAAGGTAAAATATGGGTGTTAAAAATATCCAAAACTCAAAATTTGCTTAGAACTCGTTTGATTTTTGAGTCAATTCAAAATCGGTTTGAAAATTTTGCATCGAATTATGAGTTTGGAACTTTGGCTCAAAGTTCACTTTGAGCTGATTTCAAGTTGGCCTTGGCTCGCTCGAAATATGATTTGATTTGACTTAAAATTATATGTATAATATATATATATATGAAATGTTATTATATATAACTTAGCTAGTGGTGTAGTAGTAGAGTGGAGGATATTTAAAGTTTATTCTTCTTAGATTCTCTTGAATATATAATATTTCTATATTTTTTATAATTACAAACCGATTCGAATCATGATTTGAGCCTACTCGGAATAGTCATTTTGAGCTCATTTTGATTTCGGACAGACTTCGAGCGAGTCAAGGCAACTCGAAATCGGTCTGATAATAGCCCTAGGGCAGAGTAAACCTAGAAATAGGTCCCTAGTCTAACGGAAGAGGTTGTTTTCGTTGCGAGAAAGGTCATATATAGAGAAGTCGCAGTATTTTGCTTAAAAAATGAAACGAATGTTTGAGTTACAAAGAAAATAAGGACATGAGCACCACATCTACATTGCTTGATGATGATTTGTGATGTTCTCTATCGAGTATGAGCAGTGCTTCCTTGTGTTAGATCACCATGACTCAAGGGGAAATCGATACAATGATATCATATCATGCAACAATGAAGTGCCACATACTTTGGGATAGGAAAGGAACTACTCACTATTTTTGGAGGATTTTTTTTTTTTTTTTTTTGAGATGTTAGTTATATTAAAAATTATATAGGATGTAATATGTGAAATAAAATAATATTTTAATATTAAAATTTGTATAGTATGTAATATAAAGTAATAATATATATTTATATATACATTTTATTGAGATAAAAATGTTGGGCATGGCTAAAGCATTTTTAGCTTGTAGTCAAACAAAATATTATTGATATTATTTATATTTGCTAGCAAACAAATATTAGGTGCATATTGATAATGAGATATGACATGTTCATGGTTGGTGCCCTAATTTCTAGGATTTCTCTGATAAACAGAGATATAGAAAATAGTTTGATAATGAAAAATAAAAATTTATCAAATGATCACTTGTAGCGCAAGGCTGCTAGTGTTACTTGAACATAGCCTACAGAAAGCTTGCAAAGCAGTTTCGAATAAAGTTTATGATTCTTCTCCGTTACATGTGGCACAAAGAGGCTTGAGCTACATGAGTGAGATAGTACGACTTATTTAGGGAAAGAACTTCCTTATTACTCTGGGGAAAAAGATGAATTATTTGTTCGTCTAGGATTTTTGTGTGCGAAACGACGTGGGGCTCAATTTTCTGTGTTTGAATGCAGCTCAAAGTGATTCTTCTCCATACTTGTGGCAAAGGAAGCTTGGGCACATGATTGAGATGTTACTACAAAATTTGGGAAAGAGTGGGAAAATGATGAGTTGTTAACTTTTGTGGAAAAATTATTACATCCAGATGCCAATTAGAGGCTGTCATATGTGCAATACAGGTGAGTTCGCGTACACGTGGCGGCCTCTAATTTGCATCCGGATGGTGCTCTATCCGAATGCAATAATTTCTCGCTTTTGTGAGACTCTTGTGCGGCAAACACCACAAGGATCAGTTTTCAGAAGACATCTGAAAAGAATTTTGGCAAAATTTATTTCCATATTGTGGTCCCTTTGAGGTAAGAGTCCTTGGATTATACGTACTTTGCCTTGCTGTTTGTCGTGAGATCATTTTTTTATTAGATACATCATTAACTTTTTGATGTAATATTTTTATTTTGAAGATTTTATAATTAAAAATTTTTGTAGAATATAAAGTAAAATTAATTTTAATATTAATATTTATGCAGAATTTAAGATACTATTTATTTTAATATTTGAATTTATGTAATATTTTAATATAAGCCTCTAAGTCTAAATATCCTTATCTAAATAGTTAAAAAAAAATCTAATTTAAAAGGGGTAATTTTAGTTTAAATAATTCCAAAAGAAAGTTTTTAAAAGATATTTGATTTAATATTATATTAATATTATGTTATTTTAAAAAATAATTATATTTATAAATAATTTTTTATAAAATTATAAAATTATTAATTAAACAAAAACATCCAAATATTATAATATTTAAATTAATAATATAACATCAAAATAATGACGAACTAAGCATCCTTTTAAATAAAGGTATAATTAAAATAAATTAATTATATTTTTAAATGATTATATGTCATCTATATGAGAGGATAACAAATTAAATTAGAAAACCGTGTGACTAAATCAATAATTATGCAAAAATATTAGCTATATTCAAGTTGTAAACACACTGATGAAACTATTATTTTACTCGGTGTATTTTTGATTAGATTTTTAGTAAATATAATATGATATAACATTAAGATAATAAATCAAACAATCAAATTGCTTAGTGCAAAGCTAATACTAAGCCCCATGCCGCGCTTTGGGTTCAGGACGATAGTCCATTTACAGTTTACCTAACTCGATATTTCCCGAGTGCTGAAGGACCAAACCAAAACTGATGTTGTCGAAGATGAACATTCTGTAAGATGGAGGTTTATGGTAGGCCTTGAAGTCATTAAAGCTTAAAGCACTACCATTCATCTAATCATGAACATTGAAACTGTGACTATGAGCTTTTTACTCTCCTTAATGGATGCCATCAATTCCAAATGTGCATGCCACACCTTTCTCAAAGCTGCTCTTCTTATCTGAAGAGTGAAAACTTCACACACCACTCTGTGAATCAGTAACTAATGAAAATCACATATGTTCGTTTCTTTTCTCACTTGAGCACTAAAGAAACCAGCTGCAGCATCTCATGTGGTGGGAAGAAGGAACTCGGCCGGTTTTGCGAATCCTTTCGGCTTGCCGAGCTGTTCTTGCGGCGTCACAGTTCTTCGTGGCTACAGCAGTTGCCCGTTTTTCTTCTACCCTTTCGTGCATCCTTCTCAGTTTCTCTGACATGGCCTCTTCCCCACGGGATTTCATGTTCTCAGCTTGGATCTGATAGTTAAATTCATGAACATATTAGCATAACATGAACCCTCTGTTCTCTTGATACAAAAAGAGCCATAATATACCTCAGCTAAGGCTGGTGTTCAAAGTTGCCCTTTTATAGACTTAAAAAATCCATTAAAATAAAAAATTAGTACATCCATGAGAAAGTTAAAGTAATCTCAGTAAAGAATAAACATAGAGAGTCGTCTTAGAATATTTAAACATAAAAATCATAGGTCGACAAAAACTCTAGTAAGGAGAATCGAGTCATTGAATTTTACCTATGCAAAAAAGAAACTAAAAAAAATATGACAAAAAACTATAAATAATAAATGACAATGCATATTTGAAGTTAAATGAGACGTTATTTGATAGAATGCAATGAAAAAAAAGACTAATGTAGCCCATCCCACATAGTGGGATTAAAGCCCAGTTGTCGTTCGTGTTGAAACTTTTCTAGTTAACTCTTAAAAAAAAAAGTTTTTAAATACACAAAAGCAATAAAATACTAGAAATCCTTTGAAATAAATCTTATTAAGTTTCAAAGTTGAGCCACTGAGTCTAATAAAGTTATGGCTGGTAACATTCATTGTCTAGTGATTTTAAACTAGGATTTAAATTTTACAGGTGGAGATCATGAAGCAAATAAATAGTTATGTTGTTAACTTTCACAATAAATGTTGTATTGTTCAAAGTGAATCTCCATCCTTTTACTGATTTATCTTCTTGTTTATACCTCTTTATATACTTGTTTGTAAGAATTTACCTGATTTAGAGTCTATTTGGTCACAAGATCACTTTGGTTATGCCCAAGACCAAAATAGTACTTGATTTAAAAAATAATAATAATAATAAATAATTTTTATCACATTTTACACAAATTTTAATATAAAAAAACTTAACTTTCACATCATCAAATATTTTTAATAAAATTATCAACTTTATTTTACATTCTTAATAAATAAAATATTTTAATTTTGAGCATGACCAAAATGATCATGGGACCGAGCAGATCCCTTGTTCAAACTAGGGGTGATAACGATGAGAGTTCAAGCTCGGCTCATCTGAACTAGATTCGAGCTCGAGCTAGCTCGTTTTAACTTCAAACTGGCTTGAGCCTTAATTGAGCCATTTTAAGCCCTCCAAAAATTGAAATTTTTTTTTAAAAAAAAATTCAATTAAAATTTGAAATTAATTAATCATATCTACAAGATCACCTGACACATATCCTAACAACTAACACGTACTTATGTACAAGTAATAAATAATTATAATAAATCACTGAATAAATTATTTATATTAAAAATAGAGATTGAGTCAAGTCAATTTGATTCAACCATAGCTCGTGGTGAGCATCTTAATAAACTCGAGCTAAGCTCAATTCAAGCTAAATATCGATCCGAATATTATGCAACTATCAATCTTTAAGCCAAACCTCACCTCTAGTTCAAACAGAATGTAGAATATTGAGGGAACCTCAGATTTTTCTCAGTTCTAGTTTTTTTTTTTATGGAATTTCAGTTTTAGTTTATCCTATTAATTGATGGGATAAACTCTGGTTTGTGAAATCAAAGAATTTAAAGAATACATAAATGTGGGAGGAGAAGTGCATGTTGAGAGAGTGAGAGAGTAGATGAGAAGCAAAAACAAATTTTTGCCACTTGAACCTAATCCATCTATGCCGAATTTTCATGAATGCAAATGTGGACTAGGTCAAACAGAACAAAGAAAGAAAAGATTAAGAAGAAGATGGAGAGTATATTAACAAAAAAGACATAAACAGCTTACATTTTGGTCTTGTGATACTATTTAATGGATGGAAATGATTTAAATGGATCATCACGAACTACTTAAATCAACCTTAGGGAGGAACTAGGTAAAAAATGCAAATTTTATGGACCGTTGTGAATACATGCCCAACCTTAGGGAGTCAGATGTAAATTTACACTTAGTTTTTATTAGGAGTGTGCAAATATATCTAACAAATCGAAAACCGACCCGAAACAAAACCAAATTGATCAATTCGGTTCGGTTCTAATTTAATTCGATTTAGGTCATTCCAAATATTGCTGGAATCGGATGATTCAGGTCGATTTCGGTATACCCCAACAATAAGCTTGAGAACTGAATTAATTATTAATTATGTTTATGTTATATGATTAATTGGTTATTGTCCTTTACCATAAGAGTTGATAGTGATTATTTTTGTGAGTTTTGATGGATTCTTTGTGATTATGATTTTTATAGTGACATTATGGGTAATCAACTAATCATGTTTTAAGCTTGGAACCGGAATTGAATCAGACCCGTACCGAAAAATTTGATTCAGGCTTAGTTCGGGTCCAGTTCTAGTTCTTGAAACCATAGACCAAGTCTAGTAGGTTCAGTTGCGATTCCTCATGAAGCCGAACCAATCTATCCGAGCTGCACCCGTAGTTCTTATTCCAAGAAAAAGTTATTCAGTTTAAGCTTGCAAAAACAATTGGGACTGTGAAAATTTTGTAACAAAATAAAGGTAATCATGGTCACGTGACTGTAGGACACTACACTCTCCTTTTGGCAAAACTGGAAGGATGGTGAAAAGAATTCCCAGGAGATCAGAACGTGATTTACTATCAAAAGCCCAAGGTTTGATTTTCCTTTTATCATTTTTTTTTAATTCAATGCACATTTCAACATCTTTCATCACATTTTTTGTTGCGAGGGTACTGAAAAACAATTACCTCAACTTTCCTCATTCTAGCCTCATACTTTGCTCTTTGGTGGATCTCCCAGGCTTGAATCTTAATTTCTTCTTGTTTAAATCTGAAAATAAATTTGCTTTTTGAGATAAAGAAGAATAAGATAATACAATGGCATTTAATGCTTTATGTAGCCTATACAATGAAACATAGTATAATATATATCAAGGATGAGCCAATAGATTTTATTGGTTGATAGAAACATGCTTTTAGCATTTACGACAACCAATATTTCAGTAGCAGCAACATGTACTTGTAGATAATAAACCAGATGAAAAGAACAAAAATCGGAATTATTTCTTTTTTATTTTTAATCAGCTCTAAAAATCCCAAACAATTCATTAACAGGGAGATGAAACAAGCAGCTCATAATGTGATGTCTCATGTCTCATTTGTAAAGGTATTGTCCGCTATGATTTTAAGGAATCGCATGACTTAAGTTATCCCAAAAGTTGCACCCATCCAAGAACTATTTTAGTTCAAATATATTCAATAATGGAGTTCCCATCATTAACATCACATTTGTCTCAAAAGACGTTTCTATAGTTTGAGATCACGCTATTTACTTATAGCGCTTAGAAACTACCCTCTTTCTAATAATGAGAGGATTTATTCCTATATGTTAGGAAAGTTATTTAGGGGAGTCCAAGTTGAACCTAATATACAATTGATGGGCACCTATCAACCCAAAAATCTAAGCTAATAAGTAGGGGATCATCAATTGTATATTAATACAACTTATGTTGAATATCTAATGTGGAATAATTATCTATGTATATCTCAAGAAATCTCTCCCTCACATGAGAATATATTCACGTTGAATCTTTTTCTATCCAATTAATCATTCAAGTGCATGCATCTCAAGAGCCTACTCAACTACCTAGAGGCACATAAGCCTAGCTGGACCCATCAGCTCTGATACCACTTATTAAGGGAGTTATTTTGACGGATCCCAAGTTGGGCTTAATATATAATTGATGGACATCTATTAATCCAAAAGCCAAAACCAATAAATAAGGATCATCAATTGTATATTAACACAACTTATGTTAAATATTCAATGTAGAAAAATTTCCTGTGTATCTCAATATTATGTCCTTTTGTCCACTCATTAGGTCGAGAAGTTTGCCAAGAGCCGCTCCTTGCACTAATAATTTCCTTTTTGTAAAACATGACTCGACAATCACTGTCTACCCTCTTCAGCCGAGGTTGTCATAGGCCCACCAAGTTTGGTTCATCCTGAAACTATATTATACTTTGAGAGGTTAGACTTTAGAGCTAATTTCATATTGAAATGTCTCGTATCTATTTGTAGAGATATTATCTGCCTTGATTTTAAAGAACCATATGACCTAAGACTACTTGAGTTGAAGCATACTTAACTACAGTGTTCCCATTACAAGCCTCACAAATTTGTCCCAAAAGGAGCCTTACATCTTGGGATCACACTATTTACTTATACAGCTTAAGAACACTCTTCCCTTTTCAATGTAGAACTTATTCTTATGTCCTCTCACCACTCACCAAACCCAAAGCTTCCCAGAAACTACTTCTTACATGAATGATTCCTTTCTTTTTGAACATCACCTTGAGATCACTCTTCGATCTTTTCGGCCACAAATCGGCATATAACAGGTCCATGTGTATCACACAGAAATGGCTCAAGAGTGAATAGAAGGATGAGCTGGCAACCTATATCAGCAGTAGAGCAAACCAATCAAAACAATATTTAGTCAAGAATCTTGCGTGATATTGAGATTTAGAGATCCCATTAGGAGAATTTTCTTCAAAAACACTGTATTTAGCTTCAACTATTCTCCATAGAACTCATCTGTTGTTCAGTTGAAGGCATAACGGTATAAATTTTCTCAATTAAGCAAAAACAGTCATTAACCGATTGAAGGATGAATAAATTACCTGGCCATGTGCTTAGATTTCTCTGCTTCTTCCCATGAAACTGCACGAGCTTCATACTCCTTCCGCAATTGTTCAACCTCATCGATGGCCTTAGGAGAGAGAGAAGTAGGCTCTGTCTCCTCCCTGATCGCCCAGGAAGCTATGTTCAGCTTACCTAGTTGTAATCCCAGAGCAGCAATCTCTCTTCTGGTTTTCAGCTGCACTTCTCTATCAGAGAGGTCCAACTTGTTACTGTCTTCGTGACTGCCTCTTACAGTGTCACTAGTTGACTGTGACATATCAACCGCAGCCAATCTTTTTCTAGGAGACGATTGGATCGAAGAAACTGGGCTGCACCTTGGGGTCATATGTTCAATAGGGGTCCCTGTTCTTGATGGATCTTGGCTCGCAATTGGAGTCATTTCTGTCCCAACATCTCTCATAGATACTGAACTTTTGGCAGGAATATCTGCATAACAAACGTGAATTAATAGTAATTTGTGCTACCAAACAAAACAACATTAACATGTTTACCTTCCATCTGAGAAAGACAACTCTCAGTCACTGATGATTCATTATGATTCCTTTCCATCTTTAGTCGAGCCAAACCGTCAGAATCAGAGCTAACCTGACAATGTTCTGCCAGGATACTGGAATCTTTTGACGAAACTAGGCTGGAATGCAAGATTAGAGGAACAAAAGAGAATTTGCTTGGAACATAATGTGAAATGGGATTTCTGGCTGCTGATTGAATCACTGAGGGCCTGTGGTCAGCAATCATGGACTCTGGTGCGATCCTTGCCCAGCTTGAGATCATCAAGCGGTTAGCATGGTTCTGTGATGAAGTTTTTTTTGAAGCATTTGAATTCATGGCTTGTCGGTTAACAAGCCATTTTTCTGCATCATTCCATTTTGAGGGAACATGCCCAGAGAAAGCACCAATAACTGGATGTTGAGATGTTTTTTCTCCTCGATGGAACTCGAAACTAGAGGTGCTGGCATTCTCATGTCCACTGTCATAATCATTACTATCCTCTTCTTGGTGCTTGATAGAATTGACTGCATTAAACTTGCTTCCAAGCAGGTTTTGAGAAGAACTATCAGTGTTGTTGTGGTTTCTTATATTTCTTGCATTAAAACTTTCTTGAAAAAGTGAGTCCCCTGTTGACGACAGAGATTGATTGCGTTCAGCAAAGCTTGAGATATCTTTGGAAGAAAACAGGTGGTTCGAGTGATTAGGATTGCTGGAGTCAATCGAGGAGTCCATGGAGTCAGCTAATAGAGAAGCAAGATAAGAGAGAGTCCCATCAAAAGTTGCAATACAAGTTTTATATAAACTATATGTGAGGGCAGAAAAGCTTAAATTTGGGCAGGTGATGCAAATGGAAAAGGAGAAGTTCTCGTACCTTCTTCCCTTAGATCCCCACAAAGCAAATTCCTCTTAGCATACTCACTGTCATCATGCTTGGAAGGGGAAGCTCTTGAGGAACATCTTCCATCCTTCCTTCTCATATGTTGAGATCCGAGAAGTTTCATCCTTAGTTTAGTTGGAGAAATAATGCCCATCTGCATTCATCAAAGAACAATATAAACTGAAATGCTTAATACATCTTTACTTGAGAAAAACAGAAGAGTTTTCATTCCTTGAATTTTACAGCTGAGACAAGCCAGCAAACAGAGTTTTCAAATATTTCATCAACATTAAAATTGAAAACAAATCCAACAACTAACTTGGAGAATATTTAACACTCTTTGGAAAGTGAGATTATAAAGTTGAAGATAATCGTATCAAGAAAAAACTACAAGTAATAAAATAGAAGAATATTTCATTTCATTTTGTGCTGGATTGAATCAGTTTAGATCTTACTATTCTATGTTCATTAAGCTCCTGCATGGATGACCACTAACGAAGATTCAACTTGCTAATAATGCTAAACTTGAAAACAAATCAAATAAAAGTGTACTAGCGTCTTCTTTTTTAAAATATTTCAGCCACGAAGAGCCTTCTGAAAGATCCGCTAATATTATACAGAACAGTTAAGCAGGCAGAACAATGTCATGTTACCAACTCAATACCTAGAACTATCTTCTTGCCCACCATTGCCAAAAACAGCAAAACACTTCATCGGCATCATTCACACATCAAACCCCAGAAATCTGACTGGAATTACAGAGGCAGGTAACTAAAATCATCGCATACATCTATTTCAACTCGTATGAATTTTAAAAAAAAATCATAGGGAAGAAATGAATCGCAGAGATCGCAAGCCAGTACCCATGGAGAGCTCGAGAATAGACTGAAAAATCTCCCAAAAAAGAAACAGAGAAGCGGAATTCAAACAATAAACTAAGAAGCGTTATACCTGAACCTTGTGAATCCTCTCGTAGTCCATTGCTGCGCTCAGAGAGAGAGAGAGAGAGAGAGAGAGAATGGGGCCAGAGAATAGTCGGGAGTGGAACCCCTGCCGAACCTTTGTAGCAGATGAACAACGACGGGTCGGCGATCTGTTCCAACTCCTCGGCAGCTCAACTCCCGGGCAGGCCGGGCCACTGACCGCAGGTACGCTTACCGCTTACTTCCACTCGGCCGGGTTCACGCTTTACGCTTAACTAATCGGCAAACATTCCAGGTAGGCGATCTGGTTTGAAAAATGCTGCTCATCCAATTAATTAATTAAAATTTAGTTTATCGAAAGGAAATAAAATAATGTGGTAATGAATTTTTAAAAATAATTTCGTCCCGTAAATATCATATAAAATATTAATGAAATTAATAGAATTTTTTAATATGTTTTGCTGGTGAAATTTCACCAAAATTTTTGTCAAATAGAAGCGGCCACGTGTTTAGGAGTAATAGAACGGAAACAGAGAAAATAACATATTTTTTTATTTTATTATTAAACATCACAATTTATATTTTATTTAAAAATTATAATAATATTGTTATTCTAAAATTTTAAATATTTAGATAAACTAAATATACTTATTGAGCTAGATAAACACCACAAAAGAGTGGTGTATTAGTTTGAGAAAAAATATTACTGATAAAAATCACTTTCATTCTATTTGGCCGACAATTACATATATATATTTTTTTTAAATTATTTTTACATATTAATCATTATTTAAAATTTATTTGCACATATATAACTCTATAATATTTAATATTATAATAATAATATTTCGTCAATATTACTATAGTTAATTTAGCTAATTCAAATATTTATGATGGCAATTGCAATAACTACTAGTGATGCTGATAATAAAATGCTTTGTAGGGTACCTGTGGGTCAGTGTTTGGCCATCTGTGATCTACAAATAGAAAATTATATGTATATTCTATTTATTCTTAACAAGTGGCAACATGAGTAGCTTTTATAAAAAAATTTAAATTTTATTATGACAGTAATATAAATAAATTTTAAATAATAATTAATATGCATATAAAATTTTACAAAATTATATATATATATATATATATATATATATATATA
>JAEMOT010003634.1:45722-67759 GCA_019297695.1 Apostasia ramifera
TATATATATATATATAATTTTCCTTCATTTTATAAGAAGTAATTACTTAATACATAGAAATGGGATTTTACATTATACATTTAATGTAGCTAAGTAGAGGTGAGAGTTTGGCTCAAAGATCGTTAATAGCCCAATATTAGAATTAATATTTAGCTCGAATTAGCATCAAGTCGAGTTTGTTCAATCGAGCTATGAATCATATTCATGAAATTAAGTAGGGTCATGAACTTGGCACGATTATTAATTTTATAAATCTAAAACATATACATATAATATTTATTTATTATTTTTATAAAAAAAATATCAAACAATAGTTAGAGTATTTACTAAACATGCACGTGAGCACTATTAATTTATATTTAAAATTTAATAAGATTTAATTAATTTTTTTTTTAAATGTTTTTAAATTGATAGTGAATTTGAGTTAGCTCAAAAAAGTTAAAATTTAAACTCAAATAAATTTATAAATTAATGAATTAAATTTGAGTCGAACTCAAGTAGTTCCCTGCAGCCGCAAAATCAGGAAGAAGCGGTTCGGCGATTGACCGGCGACGGGTCAGCGCGGGAATGGGGAAAGGGCAACGGTCAAACGTACTTTCCGAGGGGTGAAGACCGAAAAAGCTTTAAAAAGCGAGACTGAGAAGCGTAAAATATTAAAATATTTCAGAAAAATCCTCATCATTCTAATAATTTTATGTCAGGCTTCAGAATTTCACGGCTCTTTTTTTTAAAAAAAAAAAAAAAAACTTTCACTACTCTTGCTGGAGGACATAATCCTGATTAGGGCCGGCAATTTTATTCGAAAGTCAAAAATCGCTCGAAACTCACTCGATAAAAAACTTAACTCGCTCGATAAAAAACTTAACTCGAAATCGATTCGAGTCATTTTGAGTCGAGTTTCGAGCTATTCAGTGTACTCGAAATTATTTCGAGTTGATTTCGAGTTTTGCTTGACTCGTTTGAAAAAAATCGAGCTTACTCGAAATAAAATTATTTATTAAATTTTTTTTATTATATTATGAAAGAGTAGCACATCGAAAATTGAAAATGAAAAAAAAAAATTAGTTAAAGTGTTACTATTTTAAATGTGTTTCTTTTATTATGTAATTTAAATTTATTCAAAAACTGAAATCAATTTGAAATTTACTCGAACTCGAGTTAAATCGAATCGAGCTGACTCGACTCGAAATGATTCAAGTTCGAGTCAATTTCGAGTCTCATTGAAATCGAAATTTTCGAGTTCGAGTATACTGAAACTCGCTCGAACTCGACTCGATGCCACCCCTAATCCTGATACATCTTCCTCAGCTATCATATGACTCATAATAATTTACTTAGTTCACATTTAAATATTATTTTTTATTAATAATTTTATATTTTTTTAAAATAATTTTGAAATATGTTATTAAATTAAATAATTTTTTTTAAAAATAACGTTAAATTAAATATCACTTAATAAATATAGAAATTATATAATTTATGAATTTTAATATCATTCTAAAAAAAATTACACACTGAGTATAAAATTATTTAAATATTATATATTTAACTCTTAGTTAAATTATAAGGATCTAAATAAAATTTCATCTAATTCAAAATTTTATGTCAACTGTAAATTTCTGATCTCCCAAATTGAAATTCATCTTTTCTCTCTGTCTAACGCCGTTGAGTATTGGCTAATGGCCAGCCATCGATAGCCGGACTAAATTATAATTAAAAGCTGAAATAATTATAATTAGAGGAATTAACTAAAAAGTAAAATGTATAATATTTAAATAATTTTGTGTGTAATTTTTAATTTGTTCGGTTGGAATCAGATTTTTTGTTTAACATAAATTTTAACTATAAAAATTAACTTTATTTCATATCTAATGCAAATATAAATATTAGAATTTGAAGTATTTCACATTTTACACACTTTCTAATATTAAAATAAATTTCTTCCTCATTAAATTTAAAAAATAAAATATTTTTTTTCTCTTGTCTAAAAAAAACTTTGAACCAAACGAGACACGCGTGCCTATTTAAATGTCCAAAAACTAATGACGAACACAGCTAAGCTCAAACGTAACAACAATAAATGAAAGCATATGTATCTACCAATAAGCCCACAATTTCATCAGTTTAACTATTTTGTGGACCAAATAAAAAAAAAATTAAAAAATGAGGAATTTTTATCTCAAGAGCCACGTGTGCATGCGCATACTTATATTGCACGTGAGGTGCTCGGAGATTCGCCCCCGGACCATCCGGATTGTATGTGATAATTTGCATGTAGTATGATGTCTCCTAAGAAAATATTAACATTAGAAATATTTTAATAGTGTACCTTTCAATTATATACCTATAGAAGGACAATAACAAGGATGGTCATCACTAACTATTTCTTTATAGCTTTGTGTAAAACTCCAAACAAGAATTATAGAAAAGAGAACAAGAGTTAGACATAAGCTTTAAAGATAAGCTCTGAATTAGATTACGGAGAGGCAAAGAAACTTTAGCTGGGGTTCCATTGGAGGAGAAACAGAGTGAAGAGGAGAGCCATATCTAGTATAAGGGAGCTCCGCTCGAGAAAGCTAGCCGAACTATCGAGAAGGGCTGGAGTCAAAGAGCTCGGAAGCAGGCAAATAATACTAGCCGGTAGCTTGATGGTCAAATCCAAGTCATTGGATTGGTCAACTGAGGAAGATCTTCTTCTCATCTTAAATGTAGGTATTTATGATGAGAAGAAAGTAGATGAAACACTGAAAGTAAATAACCTCTCATTAATGCTCAAAAGATTAAGCGGTACAGTGACAGGCCAGGTATTGATGAAAATTGCCTTACATTACCCCTAAGTTCGATGCTGTGTGACAAAGGCAAGACTATGGTATGACAAGAGTTACCGACTAATGGGATGTTCGCTTGAGACTCTTTGACTTGTATCGGGCAACTCGGCCACGAGGTGTAATCTAGTTGGTCATCGAGTTTGTTCGGAAATAGAAGCTGAGTGACCAATGGGTGAATTAGCTTAAACCCGTCACGTGTCGAGATTAAATAATGTAGTTGCTTTTTCCCTCAACAAGTATATAAATTTAATTTAGTTCAACTATTTACGCTAACACACTAGTAGAATATATTGTAGAACAATGTGAAATGCCAGATAATAATTGTTTGAATATGAGGTAAATCGATCAAAATAATTAAATTTTGAATCACATCAAACTTAGTTGACATTTCATGTATATGCAATATAAAATTGTTCTAAGTACAGTAATTAATGTGTAAAAGACATTTTAGCCCCTACATTTTACATGAATCTATTTTTTTTAGTATTATTATTCAGCCTCATTAACAAAACCTATCAATTTATTCCATCTAATGTTCAATATGATTCTACTAATAAATACTAATCATATATTACCTATCTCTTGTGCTTTATGACACAATGAGGAAAAAAAAAACATTTTTAGTGCCTCAAATTAAATTATTTTATTAAAAAAAATAAAAGATATTATTTTTTAAATTATTTTTTTTTTCAAAAACTTCACCCCGAAAGACTTTTGTGTTCATTTTAATAATAACAATGTCAAATCATGTACTTAATAGAATTTCTTTTGCTCTATTTTTGCGTAGCATCTCTATGATCATGTGTAATTTGTCATAAATAATTAAATATTTATTGTGATGTGTTATTTAAATTTAAAAAATATTTATTTGAATGCTATCTTGATATTATGTTTAATTATATAAATAAATTAATTATTTTGTTTGATAATTTTTTTAGATTATTTTATGAAAAATTATAAATTTATTATTTAAATAATAACACTTAAATATTATGATAAAAAATAATATAATATAATATTAAAATAATATCGAAAGGTCAATTAATAATTTTTGAAAATTTAAGTGGAGAAGCATATAACTAGAGAAACAAAAAAGCGACATTTGATATGATGATACCTACAGAGTTATTAAAGTGAAAAGTTGCTAAAAATAGGGCATTATTGCTCACGTGACTTTAAACTTTTGAGGATTTCCAGCTTTGAAGACCACGTGAGGCGCCAATAATTTCTATTTTTTTTTTCAAATGTTCCAACGTGTAAAAAGAGCCTAATAAGGCGGCTTGGGCCGGGCTTTGGATGTTTTAAAGCCTGGTTCTCAGCGGAGGCCCAGCCCAACTCAGGCTGAAAACAGGTCGAATCAACTATGATGTCTATTTAATTACATGTATATAATGTTTTTAATTGCATAAAGTTAAAATTAAGTATATTACTATAGTTCTAAAAAACTACTCAAATTAAAATAATTGTTTACTATATATATATATATTAATTAATTTTAGAATATAATATTAATTAATTGATTTAATTATTGTGAAACTAGTGAAATTAAATAGTAAATCTTATCATATACATATATAAACATAAGTTGCTTTGTTTTAATGTCTTGTGGCATGTAAGTTTGCTATTTTAATGTCTTGTGGCATGTAAGTTTGAAATCTTTGATTTTCCAGTCTATTGAACTGTTTAAAACTAGGGGCGCCAAAATTGGTCTGCGGGTCGATCAGATCTGAATAGCCTCAATCCGAACTCGACCCATTTCTTAAATGGGTCAAAATTTATAACCCAAATATGACCCGATTAATAAATGGGTCGGGCAACCCGACCCGTTTATAATGTATTTTTTGATAAATGTCAAACCCGAATCCTACTCGACCCGAGTATGCCCAACCCGAACCCGATACGTTAAATAAATGGGTCAAAATTCACGACCCATATCTGAAATTTGCAGGTCGGGTTCGGGTCGAGTTCCAGGTCAGGCCATATATTGCCGCCCCTATTTAAAACTAATTTGACAAAGAAAATTTTGTATCATAAGTGGGAAAGCCAGCAAAATCTTGCTTGTATAAATGGGCCGGTATAGGTTGATTCCAACTCTATGTACTATGCGAGTCGTTTCGAGTTGAGTAAAATAAAATATAATTAATATTACGAGTCTTAATTATGTTCGAAACTCCAAATGGCTCAAAAGATGCTTAGATTTTATACATTCGTATTCTATATGGTTTTTTTGAGACTTCAAGATAATTTGTTTAAAATAAAATTAATTTAATTAATCATATATATATATATAGATATAAATTAAAATATAATTATAAAAATTTTATTAATAATTTATAAGCATTAAGCTTCATTCAACTTACAGCCATCTGATGAAAATTAAAAAAAAATTGAGTTTTAATTGAGGCCAACTTGAAATTAAGAATAAAAATACGTAGATGTAATTTGAGTTAAATACTAAATAAAATAACGCACAATCTAACAAAAAGAAATCACAGAAATGATAATTCACAATATATTTGAAACATTAGGGCACGACAATAAAATTAATTTAATTTTATTATAAATTTTTGATTTTTTTTTGATATGTGTATATAATAAAAAATAAAATTAATTATATTAAAATATATAAAATATAAAATAAAATTAATTGATATGTTAAATATTATGAAGATCGAAAGCCCAAAGTAATAGAAATTCATTAATTTTGAGATGATTAGAAATTGAATAAAAAAATACTCATATTTCTCATTGGGCTCACCAACTCAAATTCTCAAATATGATATGATTGATATATTTACGTGGCACCCTATAAATAATAAGTTTTTATTTAATTTTAAATTAAATATTTATATATTTCACATTATATTTTATTTTAGATGCATAATTATAAATTATACTTCTTTATCAAATTAAAATAAATTAGCTCTATATTTTATTATATGAAATAAAAATCTAATAATTCATTAATACAAATGAGTGTGATTTATAATGATGCATTCAAAATATGAAATGATACATATAATTATTTAATTTTGAGAAATAAATAAGTAAAAAGCTCTTTTTAGAATGATTAGGTGTTAAATTTAGTTAAGGAAATAGAAAATATTTTATTTATAAAATTAAGATGAAAGAAATTTATTTTAATATTAAAAAGTATGTAAGATGTGAAATAAAATTAATTTTTAATATTAAAATTTATGTTGGATGTAAAATAAATTTATTAAAATTTATAATAAATTTAAAATATTATTAAAATATTAATTTGCTAAAAAAATGGGCTGCAGCCAAAGAAGTCCTCAATTTTACTTTAGTTGGTTTGAGTATGCAAACTTTTGTTTAAATATCACAAGTGTTTCACTATTGATATTTATCGTTGTTGACTTGCAGCTATCCAAATAGTGTTCACCTTGAGGAGACTGATTGCGATATTGATGCTTACAATGTGAACAAAAAATTGATTATTTGTTAGACTCATGTTAAACTAGTGATATCAATTCTTGAATTCTAAGCTAAGCATTTTGAATAAAAGTCGAACTATAGGGAAAGTAGTCGCTCCTCTTTTAACTTATCTTCTTTTATATTTGTTAACACGTGTAGCTTTTATTTATTTACTAATTCATTTCTGTTCTCACAGATTTCAGACCTCGGTCAAACCTCGGCCACGAGGGTTCAATCAAGCCTCGTCCACAATGAGCCAGGACCATCCCTGCTAACATCGATGACGATGTTACGCAGTTGTACCTGTTGTAGTCATCGTGGCCCGACTGCGCCGTTCCTCGTACAAAATACTTTTTCCATGCAAATCAAGGATTTGCATGCTCCAGTTGTCACGAATCCCCAGAAGCAGTACTAATATTTAAAAATCACGCTCCCCTGTTGCTGCTTTCGGTCCCTCCAGCGGCCGACAGGCGGTGCGAGCACAAAGCTTATTCACCTCCTTTTCTCCGAAAAACCAGGACAAAGGTGTATAGTCCATCGCCTACAAATACTCTTGAACAGTTTTCAAGAAGGGGATCTGAGAGGAAAGGATCAACAAGAGCGGCCAAAGTATAAACAACTTTCCTGTTTCTCCCATTCTAACTGTATTAGAGCTCCAACTAAGGAGCTCTCTCTCTCTCACCCTCTCTAAGCATTATACTAGGCTTTACAGCTACCTTTTTCCTTAATGAAATCTCTTCGTTGATTGCCCAGTGGACGTAGGGGACTTCCTCCATGAACCACCTTGAACCTCTGTGTATTCCTCTGGATGTCCCGAACTCTCTCTCCCCCTTTAGCTTTAACCATCAGGCTTATTCCTCTGCGTGCCGCCGTCTCTCAGGACTTTCTCTTTTTTAGTGTTTCTTGGGATCTCCTACATGTCACGTCAACAAAATTCAAACAAAATACTGAAATTTAATCATTAAATTATATACAGTATAGTATTATTTTTTAATTTGCCAATATAGCTAATATTTTAGTCGATGTATTAATTCTATAAAAAAAATTTTAGTCAATGTTTAATATAATTTTTTTTAAAAAGCAATTATAAATAATTATTTAATTTCTATTTTTTTTGCATTCTCTATTCCCTTGGAGGACACGGCAGCTAACAAAGCTCTAACTTTGCTCTTTTTTTTTATTTATTATTTTTCTTTTTATTTGTTGATTAATCGTTTCTATAATTCTCTTCTCAAAAGAATAAAGTACTTAATTCCATTCCTTTCTCAAACATGAAGTTTAGTAGCAAATAATTAGGTTCGTTAACCAGTTTAACTTAAATTTTATTTTGAATTTAAGTCAAATTTCAGGTTAATTTAGATTAAATAATTAATCTTATTAAAAAAATGAAAATCTAATTATTTATTAATATAAAGTGGTGTAATTTCATAATTATATGTTCAATACATAAAATAATTTATGTAAATATTAAATTTTAAGAATTATGAATAAAAAGTCATTCTTTAAAAATAAAATATATAATTCTTAACTTATTATAAAATTCAAATTGCATGGATTTTATTTTTAAGTAATTTAATTTCAAGTCATGAGAAGTCAAAATAAGTTTGAATTGACCTAAAATCAAGTGCATTTCGAGCAAAATAAACCGTCTTATAAAAATTAAGTTGAAATTTTTTTTTTTGGGAAGTTATATTTGATTTCTACGTCTAGTGTTATGTAATAGAATTTTTTTTTAATAATCTTAACTTTTGAATCACTCGATTGTATAAATTTTAATGATCTTTATTTATAATTAAAAACCCTATATTGAGAAACGATTAAAATACTTTTTTCCATCTCTAGCTCCTGTTTAGTTCCGACTTAAGTTCGGCATAACTATTTTTTTTTTAAGAAAATAAAGTAGCTTATATGATTCTCAATATATCAACTAATTTTATTTAATATTCTCACAATTAACTAAATTTATTTTTTTATTATATATATTTTAAAAAAAAATTATATTTTTTATAAAAACATTTTAAAAATGGTTATGAAGAATTTGGAAATGAACCGTAATTTCTTTCTTCTATAAAAAAAAAGAATTTTCTATCTTTATGCTGCCCTTCTGTTAAATTTATGATATAGGTAATTATTTTTGTTTGATTAAGATGGATTGTTTTTAAGATAGGAGAGAGAAATATGTTAGTTTATAAATTTAATTAGAAATTAAATTATTTTAATATCTAAAATTATGTAAAATATATACTTAAATTAATTTTAATATTTAAATTTGTATTGAATATAATATAAAATTATTAAATTTATAATAATTTTAAAATAATAATTAATTTTTTTTTAATTTTAAACTAAACAACATATTTGTCATCTGCCAGATAATCCTCTCAAAGTCAAAAAAAGTGATCAAGTGACATTTTATCCTAAATTAAAAGAAATTTTTATTTACATCTACATATACTTTTTAAAATTTTATAAAATTCTAAAAAATACATCATAAAATTAAAAAGTATCACCATCTTGCATACGACCTAATAATTAGCTGAAATATGCTTTTTTATAGTTAGGTTAATACAATAAAGAATAAAAAAATAAATATTAGTCAACATATAAGTTGACTTTTATTCCACAATATATCGTATAATTAAGAGTAAAATAATTAAAAATATCAAAAATAAAATACTGAAATTAAATATCTTGGGCCTAATAGACGGTTAAGTGCTCCACTTTAAGATTAACATCACAACAAGCATATGTTAAACCTATTAACTTGTAAATTTGTTGTATATGTAAATTAGTTGATAAATTGCATAGCTCGAGTTAATTGCCAATAAGTTTGGTTTATTCGACAAAGAGATTAATTTGGTTGTGCTATAAAAATTATAATTTTGTTTTGAAATAATAAATTACTATTTTTAAAATAATAAAAAATATAATAATATTAAGTTTCTCTAGTTTTAAAATTAACCAAATAAGTTCTTTAGTTTGTAATAAAGTGTAAACAAGGTTTTTGGTATTAATTAAAATACTTAATATAGAATATTTTTTTCAATTAGAATATTAATTTAGATTTTAAATTAATCAAATTAATTTATTAATTAGAGAAATATTTTTTACTGAGTTTTTTTTATTAATATTAAAGTACCTATTTGTTTATTATTTTAAATTAGAGAATTTAATTAATTTAAAAATTTAAAAAATCTATATGTATATAAACTTAGGCCTCATTTAATTTAGAGAGTTAAATTTTAGATAAAAGAAAAATATTTTATTTAATAAATTTAATTTAATGTTAAAAAATATCTAAAATATGAAATAAAATTAATTCTAATATTTATATTTATATTGGTTGTAAAATAAAATTATTTTTTATAATTTAAAATTTGTGTTGATTGAATAAAAAAAAATTCAAATCAAATGTATTATTAAATTAGAAGAACTTAATTAGTATTAACTCGTATTAATATAAATATTTTAATATTTTATTTAATAAATTTAATAGAAAAAATTTAATTTAATATTAAAAAATATCTAAAATATGAAATAAAATTAATTCTAATATTTATATTTATATTGATTGTAAAATAAAATTATTTTTTATAGTTTAAAATTTGTGTTGATTGAATAAAAAAAAAATTCAAATCAAATGTATTATTGAATTAGAAGAACTTAATTAGTATTAACTCGTATTAATATAAATATTTTTTGAGTAGATCCAAAAGTTTTTTTGTGGCTTTCCACAGAACTAAGGTTTGGCCTCCTTCTTCCTCGTTTTGAGTTATCCTCCGCAGCCGTTGATGGCAACAAGACAGAGCCACTGAGCCCGTACGATCCCGTGAAACCCCCTGCTGCTCTCCGCTTTCAGAAATCACCATCAAAATCTACCCTTTCTCCCTCATCTCCATTAATTTTCCTCCCCTTTTCCACACCCTGACCTCATCTGCTTCGGATCAGAAGAAGCTAAATGGCGGGAAAGCTTGAGATTCTCATTCACCTGGCAATGGCCGGATGCCTCTGCGCAACGGCAGCGCGGCCGCGGGCACAGGAGAAGGCGGAGGCGGCTACGCCGGGGACGGCGCTGTCGCCGCCGGAGGGGAACACGACGTTCGTCGAAGGCACGACGTGGTGCGTGGCGGTGAGTGGAGTGCCGTCGCCGAAGCTGCAGAGGGCGCTGGACTGGGCCTGCGGGCCGGGCTCGACAGACTGCTCGGAGGTCCGGCCGGGCGGGCCGTGCTTCGAGCCCGACACCCTCGTCTCCCACGCCTCCTACGCCTTCAATAGCTATTACCAGCAGAACGGCAACTCCGACATCGCCTGCAGTTTCGGCGGCGCCGCCATCATCACCAGAAAAAACCCCAGTAATTAATCACTTCCTCTGGATCGAGTTCATGATTTTCCTCCTCCTCCTTCTTCTTCTTATCAAACTTTTCATTGCTCTGATCTGCCGCAGGCTATGCTTCTTGTGTTTATCTTGCCTCAGAGTGAGTAAATGTGAAATAATCTGAAAAAAGTTGAAAATTTTGATTTATTTTAAATTAATTACTGATAGGTTCTTATAATTTATTTATAAAATCTATAAATTTGATCCTATTTTGAAACTTTAGGTACATATTAGGCCCTATTTTGTCTTATTTATAAATTTTTATTTAAAATTCTGAAAGCCTAAATCAATATTTTTAAAAAACATATAGGCCAAAATGTAATTATAAACAAATTTTAGGAACCTGTCAGTAATTTATTTTTCCATTAAAGTTAAATTGCATTTAGGTTACTGAAGTTGGAAAGGCATTACAAATTTATCATAAATTTTGAAAATTTTTAATTTTGATCATTAAATTTTGCAAAGAAGTACTTTCATTTAATTAAGTTTAATTATTTATATATTTTAAGAGGCTATTTCATTTATCTATCATCAATTTATCACTCACTTTAAAAATTTAAAAATTAAAAATAATTTTCTTTTTAAATCAACAAATAATTTTTTTAAAAAAATTAAAATAATATTTTAAAAACCAAAAAATAAATAGCTGAAATAGAAATTCAAAAAGTCAAAGACTCTGCCTTAATTGGGACCGATCAAAATAGATTCTTTTTTTAAGTTAGGACTTATTTGTAATGCCTTCCGGACTGTAGGGACCTGAATGCAATTTATCTGTTATTAAATTTGAAACTGCTTGCGTTTGCTTGTTCTTCCAGGATGGCTTCCAGCTCTCAGCCGCCTTCTCCTTCGAAAAATTTGCCGTGGGGAGTGATTCTCTGGTACTTGGTGGTCGCTGTGGGCGTGCTGTAGGCTATCAAAATTTATTCCATATTTTGTTGGGATTTTGTTGGTTGGCATATGCTATAAACTTTGTTAATTAATTATAAATTTTGGGTAAATTGTAAGTAAGTCTCTGTTGTTTGATCGTATTTGCAAATAGATCTTATTTTTTGAAAATTGCTCAAATTAGTCTATTAGTTTTAAGTAATATGCAACTAGGTTCAAAAATTAGATTTGACAGTAAAAAATTTATGAAACGATATTTTTATGCTTAAGATTTTCTCTCTCTTTCCTGTGTGGTGGCTGAAGCACAGTAGTAGCAGTAGCGGTGGCGACGGGGGCGACTTTTTGTCTCCCCCATCTCTCTCTCTCTCTCCCCCCCCCCCACATGATGGCTGGAGCGCATGAGAGAGAGGGGGGAGACAAAATGTCGCTCTCGTTGCCCCCACTGCTGCTACTGTTATGTTCCCGCCACCACGCATGAGAGAGAGAGAGGGAGAGGGAAGGGGGAGACAAAGCGTCACTCCCGCCACCGCCGCTGCGGCTGTTGTGCTCCCACTACCATGCAAGAGAGAGAGAGATGAGGGGAGGCAAAGTGTCGCTCCCGTCATCGCCGCCGCTACTACTGCTGCTGCGCTCCAGCCACCACACAGAAAAGAGAGAGAGAGAATCTTAAGAGTAAAAATGCTATTTTATAAATTTTTTTACTATTAGATCTAATTGTATATTACCTAAAACTAATGGATCAATTTTAACAATTTTCAAAAAGTAAGACCTATTGGCACATATGGTCAAAAAATAGATTCCTATTTGCAATTTACCCATAAATTTTTAGTTATGTGATGAGCTTAGTTATTAATATAAGTTTTGTTTTAATTTCGGTATTTTTTTTTGTTTTTCTTTTGGTTTCTTTAGTTCTTAGCTTTAAGCATAAATCTTTCTTGCGAGTTTAGGCTTCACCGAATTATAATACGTTTGATTCATTTGCTCGCTCGTGTGACTTTGAAATCTGAATAGGCGAAGGTTTGATTCTACAATTTTGAAAAGTCTAAATGGCGATAATCGGATTGGTAAGTTTTGATGCATTTTCAATCTAGATTTTTGGTTTTTTTTTTTGTTTATAACATCAAATTTTTCTTGTTTTTTTTGTTATCTCCTCATCATCATATTTTTTTTGTAAAATATGGCATTTTAGATTTCGTCATTATTCAGAAACATATGCAATTATATTTCAATTAATTATTTATTTATATGCAATTATATTTCAATTATTTATTTATTTTCTTCCATTATGGAGTGTAGATTCTTGATTCTTACCTTCTTATTATTATTATTATTATTATTATTATTATTATTATTTATTTCATCTGTTAGCACTACAAATTTTTTTATCTCGTTAAAAATTATAGTCGTAGTATGATTCGAACTTAAAACCTCTTAATTTTCAGATATGCTCTTTCCTTACGGAGCTAGAAGAATACTATAAGCGTGAATTCTTATTAATTGGCCAAGCTGATAACTATAATTGATAAGTTGGATCCATGCAAATCGACTTATCAATATATTTAACTCAATTAGTGCCATTGCCCGAGATTTCATCATATCAACCCTAGAGCAACTATTAGCTCACTCGGAATACAAGTACGCCCATCGAATGCTCATTGACTTGTCTAATTTGACCAGAGATGTCTCAACATATTTTATCACCTTTTGATCAGATAATCTTTTAAGTCCGACGATGGACATGGGACTCTTCAAAAATGTTGATCAATATGAGAACTAGGAAAAAATTATGTTCAATTTTGTGGAGATAGTTTGGATTCCCTACAAAGCTTTATTTGTTTTATATTTAATGTTTTAAAGTCTTGTTAAGCTGATTATTATTTTATGCTAATTGCAAAAGTTTAAGAATTATGTGAATTCTGCATTTCCCACATTAATTAAGGCTTTTGTTTAATGTTATTTTAATATTATTAATGTGATTTAAATATTTAAATATTTAAATATCATTTTTTTTAATTTAAAATTTCATGATTTTATGTCTATTTTACTATTTTAAATAAAAATTTTACTATATTCAGTATGTAAATTAGGTTAAAGTTTAAAAAGAAAACAAGAATCTAAAAAATTACATAATCAAGAAATTTGATAAATATTTGATCCAAATTAAAATGACATAATATATGAAATTGAGCTAGCTCTCCATTAATTTAGTATTACAATGTGATATATACTTAATTATTATTTATTAAAATTTTAAAATATAATTCATTAATTTTTACTAAAATTTTAAAATATAATTCATTAATTTAATTATACATAATTTTGTACACTATTTTTATTTTTAAAAATAAATTTTGATCTGCTATTTTTTCATTTAATTATATTTAATTGCATAAAGAGCCAAAATATTTCTTATGTTTCTGAATTTTTGAAAATTTATTAAATATATTATCCTAATTTACTTTAACGAAGTCTTAATTTTTTTTTACAGATTTATTTTTATAAAAATCTGTATATGCATATTTGTTCTTTTTTATTGTACAACTTATTATATATAATATCAGAAGTTATATTATTTTTTGACTTTCAAAAATGCTACACATTATTTTTCAAATATTTTTCAATTTTTTAACCCAAAAAGTTTAAATAAATATTTGATTCGGATATAAAATGACGTCATTGCTTCGGCATTCAATCTTGGGCTGTTGGATTGGGAGGTCCAGGTGAAAACCTAACGGCCGAACCTAATGGCGTTAGGGCGAGAAACTAGAACAGCCGATCACCCTCCCACTCTCTTACCCCAGGAATCACGTTATCCATCTTGTTTTGTTCGCCGCCGCCGCCGCCACCATCGCCGCCGAAGGTTAGTTTTTACAGCCGATCTCCGATTTCTGTTACCTAATTTCGACTGCATCTATCGTTTACTGACTTCCGCGTATAATTCCTTGAACTCTGGATTTTTCCGTTCCGATGTCGTATGGGTTAATGGTTTTCTATTATCATTTGTTTGATTTTTGGTGTTTCTTGTTGTCATCTGACCATCATTCCCCGTCCTTGTTCACCTTCCGATGAAGTTTAGCTAGTGTTGCAGCAGGGTTCGCTCTTTTTGTTTGTCCGTGCAGTTTGTCATATAATCGCGCAGTTTCCTATTGGGATCGCTAACAATATGGAGTAGAAGCTCACTTCATGAGCTTTGAATTTTCACTCTTTTATTGCGCTGAAAGATGGGCTATGTTTGCAAGGTCTCTTGCTTGTACCTTTACACGTTTTAGGTTTGTGGGTTTGAGCAGTTTTCCTTTAACTGTTGAAGTCTTGAAGATATGTGGGATAAATTGAATCAGTTTTCTGATAAGCGTTCCATCTGTCTATGTTATTTCTTGACCACCTATTGCTTCGACAAACATTTTTTCTTGCTCAACTGCACTTTGTTCGGTTAATTTTGGTTTTATGTTAATTTTGGCCTGCAGTTGATATTTGGCTGCATGTACTTCTTTGCATTTGCTGCGTTAATGTACAATGACGTTAAACTTGCTTTTCCTTCCTGCACATTTTCACATCTGCGAGTAATGTCAGTGTACCCATTGTAATTAAAGCAAAGGTTTGGGGATGAATACGTAGGTAGTGTAATCTCAAAAACCAGCAATTTATATCGTCTTCATAGTGTTAGTTGTGGTTTGTCATTTATTTTGTTTATGTGACTTGCCTGCACTGTTCATTAGTGTTGCATTTTCAGATTTGTTAAAAGCTTTTGTTGATGGGCTTTTCGAAGCAAAAATGGACAGAAGAGGAGAAATTGGCTCTTAAAGCTGGAGTTTTTAAGCATGGATCTGGGAAATGGCGCACAATACTAGAAGACCCAGAATTCAGTGCAGTTTTATGTTTGCGCTCGAATGTTGATCTCAAGGTACCATCTGAGACCAAAGTGCCCGACATAGACGATGACACATATTTGCATGAACTACTCTAACACTACTATGATAGTCAATTCCTATTTCTGTTCGTGACTCGTGTTTTACATCATGCAACTTCTTATTAAAATTAAAAGTGACCTATGAAGTCCGTGGTAGCTTGATATATATTCTTAGATGCCGGATATTTACAATTATTTCCTTTTGTTTGTACTTATAGGATAAATGGCGAAATTTGGGTGTTATGGCTAATGGATGGGGGTCTAGGGCAAAGGCTAGGATGGCTTTGAAAAAAAGCCAACGTATCCATAAGCAGAAGGGGAACCAATTGGCATTAAGCACGAGTGATAGTAGCCATGACGAGATCTTTAATGTTAAACCTCTTCTTGTAGCAAGTGCAAATTCACAGCAAACTGCTGCAAGGAAACCATCATCAGAGTTAGTGTAGATTTTCAGTTCTGTTTTTGCTATCGTGTTCTCAGATTTCAATAAGTTACCCATCATGCTGTCTTTCAATTTTTGCATCTCTCTTTAATATTCAAATTGGTTGGCCTTTGTGGCTGTTTAAAAATATTTTCTTTTATCAATTTTTATATCATTTAGGATTGTTTAACATTTGGAAAAGATATCTTTTTGGAAATAATATTAGTTATGTTAAAAATTATGTATGTTGCGAAATATAGTTGATTGATGTTTTGAAAATTGTATAGAGTGCGATATAAAGTGATTTTTTATATTAGAGTTTGTGTAGAATTTAATATATATTCTTTTAATTGTATGAAAATTTTATCTATGACATTTAGCTAAAATGGCCAAATGTAGGCTTCTATATTTAGTGTTGAGGTTGGACCTGATAACCTGAGTTGAATATGAACTATCATTTTTAGGTTTAGGTCAACCCATTTATGCTTTAGGCAAGTTACAGATAAATTTAGATGCACATTTTTTTGAGTCCTACAATAGTCATGTGTCTTTTGGGGTTGGATCGACCTTCTAATCTAATCCCAACCCAAGGAATATATACAATGATTGGTTGTTACTTCGACTTTTCGATTTGTTATGATTTTACGCTAAATTCACCAAATTGGTGCCTACCAATACAAATTCCATGAGTTTTACCTAGTATTCGCATTGTTTTCATTTTGATCATTTTGTTTCTTGAAGAACATTATAGCATTTGTTTATTGTTATTATTATTTTCTTTGTGTACATTACATTATACATCCTACACACATTACTAAAATAATAACTAACTTATATCACATCCCTCACATATTCTAATATAATAACTAATTTTATATTATATCCCTCATATATCCTAATATAATAACTAATTTTGTTTCATATCATTCACAACTTTCAATAAAAAAATATCTTTATCTAAGTTTAATTTTAGCCTTGTTGAATTCAACCTTACAAACAAACTGACCCTAAGCCATTAAACTATAAGATTTGGGAGTCTTATATAAATTTTTTTAGTTGTTTTATATATATATGGGTGATGGTTAGGTTGTGTGCGAATGAATCTTCCCTTTATTTTTGTCTTGAATGTTCAAATTTTTATAGTATTTAAAAACTTCCAATAGCATTGTTTTAGTTCCTAACATGGTCATGTTAATGTTGTCACTGTTAATATACATACTATGTATGTGATAATTTACTGTTCAATTAAGACAATAATGCTTGGAGAGCAAAGTTTGTTTCATTGCCCTCTTTTTTAGGCCTTGGTCGGTAATCAAGCTTGATTTTGATAGATGTCATTCAACTCTCCATTTTGTTCTATTTTTGCTAAAGAGTTTTAAGATTCAATTTGCTTAACCATCTAAAATATATGCGAGTTCGCTATTTATTCAATACTCGTCAAGCTTTATAGCTGTTACTTTTGCAGGAAAATTAACATTTGTAACTCAAAAAATAGCATATTATTTAAAATTTTATAAAATATAGCATATTTACCTAATATTTGCATGATATTTTCAACCTTTCCCTCCCCCTTTTTCTCTATTTCTCCCCTCCACCCCATTGCGAAATCTACCCCAACGTTGTTTCTACCCCGCCATATCATTTCCATCCATCGGCCTCCGTGCCTTGCATCTCACCATCTAGTGCCCCACTCTATTGCGAAATCTACCCTATTACGTTATTACCATCTACTTCATCATATCATTTCCTTCCAACCTCCAAATTGCCTCCATTTATTGCTTTTCCATGTTGCCAAATTATGTGCCTTTTCATGTTGCACCGTTTGCCATCGTCAAGACCTTTTGCTGGTCTTGATCCCCTCATCAAAGATTGTGTAAGTATTAGGTTTTGGATATTTACTATGTAAATAGATTTGTTTTTCATATTATTTGTGTATATTTTTGTTTTTTTCTTAATTTGTTGATCTTTTTAATGCAGGATAGAAAAAATTATAATTCAAGCTGTAAAAAACTTGACGAAGTCAACTGGGTCCAAGAAGACTGCTTTCGCCAAACATTTAGAAGTACAAGTTTAGATCTCTATTTACATTGTGGCATTAACTTTTATCCCTTTTGATATATACGCTAATTATAGTCTAGCAAGTTGTTTCAAGGTCTAACTGAGATGAAATTTTCTATATTCCTTTTTTAGTATGTTTGTAATGTGCTTTCTTGTTGTAATCTTATCATATAACATATCATTCACATATCATAGGCTTATAGCTCATATTAAAGGAGTCGTTTGCTTTTTAAAAAAAAAATTAAAAATGCCATTAGTTTTATTTCAGTTAGTTGGAGTTAACTCTACGTGCATATCGATCTACTCAGAAATCATTCATGTATACTTCTTGCCGTTGAATATGTAAGTTTGTCTTTCATTATTCACAAATTTCAAGCTCATTGAGAAGTTAGTTGCCCTTTAGTTTTCACAGTTGAGAACATCCAATACAAATAGTAGTTCTAAAACGTTTCTTTTCATTTGTTATCCTAACTAATATTAATATTTTCTTATAAAAGATTAACTTATGATGCCCGAACATGCAATTGATGATAACCAGATCGTAAATCAATCTCTGAGAACATTTTAGCATTCTTCAATTAATTGAAAAGATCATCTATTCTGGGATGTGGATATTGTTCTTGATTGTGATTTTATTTAGCTCCCAATAATTGATACATAATCTTAATGAACTATCTTTTTTTTTAGCAAATAATGCCTAAGCACTTTAAGGGGACATACTAAGTTGGATAAAACCCAACTTAAGCATCTCCTATAATTATCCTTTCAATTTTTTCAGCTCTTTAGGAGCCAATCGGTATAGAGCTTTTGATATATGGGAAGATCTAGGAATAATGTTTATAGTAAACTTCACCTTTCTTTTCGAGGGTAGTCCAAAAAGCTCTTCTAAGAAGGCACCTGGAAATTCTCTAATAACTCTTATCCCATCTAATTTAGTTACACTTTTTAGTGTGGGTTCAATATAAGTTAAGTAAGCTTCACACCCTTTTGTTATAGCTTCTGACATTTGTAAAAGATATAATAAATATCTTTTTTTCCTTCAAAAGAGAATGATTCTCCATTAAGAAAAAGAAAACTTTTCTTCTTTACAACACAATCAATTTTGGCATGCCAATTTGATTACTAATTCATACCTAAAAGTATGTCAAAATCTTTCATGACAAGGGCAGTCAGGTTTGCAAGTAAAATGTGATTATTGATGCATATTTCACAATTTTAATATATTATTCTACTTTTAAAAATTCTTCTGAAGCCATGTTTCCATTATAAGGTGTCTAGCATCTTAAATGAAATCATCATACTTGCAAATTCAGACAAAATAAATGAATACGTAAACCCAGAATCAAATAATACTTGTACAAGTAATCTAGATATATAGATAGTACATGGAACGACCAAGTCTAACAAAGCAAAAGCTCGTGTCTGAGATGTGGCTTTTGGTTTGCATCAAATCTTGGTGCCACAGGGCAATCCTTCATAAGTGATCTTTGTTGTCACACTTAAAACAAGCTCTGCTACTCTTTCTGTATTTAAAAGTAAGATGCTGGCCTTTACAATTCTGACATCTTACACCATTACTCATCAGTGCTCCTTTTCTTTCTCTCTTTTCAAAATTTTTCTTATGCTTTTTGGCTTGTTCATTGCAGTGCTTTTTTTCACGACATTCACAATCTTCATTAATGTTTTGCTCTGCAATTAGCGCCCCTTGATATAGCTTGGCATAGTCATAATTTCTCATGACATTTGTTTGCTTCTGGATATCTTTGCGTAGACCGTCTTTAAATTTTTTCACTTTCTCTCTTGAATCAGCGACTAGATGAGGGGCATAATCAAAGAGGGCAATGAATGCTGCTTCATACTCCATGATAGACATGAAACCTTACTTCAAATGAATAAAGTCACACAATGTTTTCTTTGATAACAAGGGAAAATATTGTTGGAAGAAGTTTTCTCAAAACCTTTCCCAAGGAACATGTTTAAGATACTTGAATTCAGTATTTATTTGTGATTTTCGCCACTTGCGACCATCACTAGTAAGCATATACGAAGTAAAACTTGTCCTTTTAATGTGAAGATATTCAATAAAATCAAATATCATTTCCAACCGATTGATTCATTCCTCTGCAGCCAAAGATTTTTCCTTTCGGAAATATATATGTATATATATATATATAGTGCATCCTTTGAAATCAATAGTCGATTATCTCGATATTTGTTAGTTTGATTTTGTAGTGAGTCAATATGAGACTTATTTTTACTTGATAAGTTACTTTTTTATAAGTGCACAAATAAAAGTAATACTTTATTCAGATAATATTATTACATGCCATGAAGGTAGCTGCAAAATTCGCAACTAAGTTTGTGTACATTATGTTTTTGAGGATGATGAATGACTTGGTTCAGGATTTTCTACAGACTGGGTAGATGGAGTTTTAATAGGAACGAATACTTCCTGGGTTTCATTGTGGATAGTTGGAGTTGCAAGGGTCAGTTCGAGGTTCAGTGGCTCTGCAGAGCTGCTTGAAGGTTTGGAGAAGATGAGCATTGGTTGCTTTGTGTCTTCTTTGAATTTATTTTGGTGGTTCATGGTAGCTAAATACAAACTAGGTATCTTGGTTATAGGCTTCCATAACTACTAAAGCAGTGAGTAGGTGTTTCAATCGGGGAATCTTGGCCATTGGGATCTTGATTGTATTCCAAATAGGGGCTAAAGCTGTCAGCATGCATTTTTTAATTTTCTTCACAGCTGATTTTATTTTCTCGGTAAAATCTAACACATTCAAAAAGAAAACAAAATTGGTCTAAATTGGTGGCCATGGTTGGGGTTCATTCTAAACTCAATAAGACAAGTAATTGGGTTTTTCTTGAAATCAAAGGCATATGGTCAGTAGGTCAGGTAACAGTTTTAAAGTTGGTCTAAGATTACTTATAATTTATGCTCTAATACCAACCCGTTACACTCTTATTTTTATAGACAATACATATCTATGATAATGGGAGGTGACTAATAGTTAGAATTATAAAATAAATTATAAGTGAAAGATGTTTTATTAATCTCCAGAGGGTCTAGTGCAGAATGGCAAAATTATGAGTACAAGTCAGGTCACTCAGGGTAACTTTAGATAAGAGTACAAAACATAGAATTATTAAACTAGAAGGCATAGGGTAGATAGGAGTGTCGTACGAGATGTAGAAGAACATCATTCGATGTAAGGATTTGAAATTTTATGACAACAAATCACTTACCTAAAAACAACAAATCAATCTTATAAATAGAGTAAACTATCTTCACCTTACAATAGGCCAGGTAAAGTTTCATAGCTCAAACTATCAACAGTCCAAAATATTAGAATATCGTATAAATATCATTTTATAATGTTGTAGTATTATCATGTGTCATATTTACATATAGAATTATGTATAATGAATATATATTAATAAAATGATCATAATCAGTAGAAATATATTACCAGTGTGGTAACAGGAATAATAGATGTATTATCAATGTGATAGAAATAACAAATACATCACCAGTGTAATAACTAAAATAATAGGATGCAGATACATCCCCTGCTTGACATTATGCTTTCAGAAGGTTGCTTGTCAACTATAAGGATCCCAGATCATTATATCATCGTATATCTCAGGATACATGAGTCCAATATGACCTAGTATAATATCTCGACATAAAGCCCAACAGAATATTGGCATTAAGTCATGCAAATTATACAGAATGTAGCTTATAAAATATAACTAATATCATCTTGTATATTAGTTAATTTGATTTAGTAATCATGATGTCCTAAGTTCAGTAAAAATCATTTATTTGGATGAAAAGTGAGGTAACAATTTGTTGGTTTTGATTGTTGAGTCTCTTGATTTGGTTGTTATTGTTCTGGTTGAGTTCAAGATGAGTTGGTCAATAATGAGTTTAATTGGTTTACTTAGGTCGGACATGTTGTCTAAAGTCATACGGATGCAATCAATTCATATAGTTAGTGTAGTTTGGATCAGATGTTTGACTTGAGTCAATGATGCGGCACGGAAAAATGATGTCAAGGATTTTTTTTTATTTATATTCAGCAAACTGATTAGTGAATTATTTTAATTAAGAGAAAATATTTT
>JAEMOT010003638.1:2038-12259 GCA_019297695.1 Apostasia ramifera
TGTTTTCTTTCAAAAACTTGTCCTAGATGAATCTGGTTTACTGTGCATTCCATTCATCTCCTTTTTCCTTTGTAAAAAAGATAATAAGAGATTGAAAAGAATAGAACAGGGATTCATTGGTGAAATCATAAAGCCAATGGTAAAAACAGAAGTTCAAAGATTTCCGGCTACCAACGTAGACGATGTTAGACTGAGGCAAAACATCGGTGAACTATCGTAGGGGAACGAACTAGGCAGCGCAGCCTGATGTTTAGAAACATCGAACACGAGCATAGGAAGAGTGCAGATAGAGGGACGCTTTGATATCCGTGCGCCGCTTTGGAATTCGAAACTGTCAGAAAAGTGAACGGTTGGATTGCGCTTGCGTGCTTATCGAGAAGATCAGACGGCCAGAAGGCGAAGAGTTGCCGCTGTTTCCCAAAAGGCCGCAGATTAAGGGGGAAGAAAAAAGGAAAAGTTGAAACATTCGCTCTTGCCTCCGCCTCTGAGAGAAACCTTCTCCTACTTACTCTGTGACAAAATCTGATCATGGGGGGAAGAGAGATTGAGTAGGCCGAACTGACCGAACAGTTCCAGAGGGATGCTAGCTATCAGGAGTCTCTCATGATGGAGCACGAAGTGGGGGATTCAAGGGAAACCCCAACCTAGTGGTCGTCCAGCCCACCACTGACCTCCGTCCAAATAGGCCTTCTGAAGGGGCAGTGTGCGTATATCGGGCATAGGTGGAGTACGGGATGATGCTCCCGCCGCAGCCGGAGTTCAGGGAAGTCCTAAACTCCTATCAAATCGTGCCGGCGCAACTTTCCCCTAACACCGTCGCGTACATGTACTCCTTCCTGAAGCTACTGCAGGCCCAAGAGATACCATGGAGCATGACGCTATTCAGGAGCCTTTTCAGCTGGATGGCGGTGCCTGGGTACGGAGGATACTTGGCCTTGCAGTCGAAGACGAGGAAGGCTTTGTTTCCTGGGGCGAGTAGCTCTCATTCGGACTGGAGAGACTACTACTTCTTCGTCGGAGGGGATTTGGGAATCCCCCTAACGCCCGGAGTCTGCCCTCCTGATTACTGAGTTGGACGGAGGAGGAAGAAGTGATAGAGATTCTGGAGCCAGTCTGTGGCGGAACCGCCGTCGATGTGGTGTCTTCACCTGAAGACACCGCAGACGACAGGAAAACATTGGTCGAACTATACGCAAGCAAAGGGAAAGAGCCTGCGGTAGCGGCTGAACCCAAGACGATTCCCAAGAGTGATAAGGGAAAGAGGATCGTCATTGAGGGAGAAAAAGGAAAGGAGAAAAAGGAGGGCCAAGAAGGAGCCCAAAAAGAAGGGACAACAAGGGAGACTGTGAGCCCTTGCCTGGACTTGGTACTCAGTGAAGTCCCCAAAAGGAAGAGAGGTCCTCCTGAGAACACAGGTCAAGAGTCTCCTTCGAAGAAGGGGAAGACCTTGGCAGAACAAGGAGAGGCTGCTGGAGAGGAGCATGGTTGGCAGCGAGGCGTGGAGCACCCATTCAGTGTTAACTTCATTGGGGGGTTCGGAGGTGATGGTTCGAAGGTTGCTGTGAGTGCGATAGGGGAAGAAAGAAAAGTAACCATCATCTCTCAGCAATCATCTGACCGGTTCAATGACGTCCGAGGAGATTTGGGGCTGGCCGTGGGAGGCAGACTGGTGATCAGAGACCTGGAGGAGAAGGTGGAGAAGTCCTCCACAACGGACCTCTACGCTGGCATCATCAACAGGGTGGCCACTGTAAGAATTTCTCATTTCTTCTCTTCCTCTGTAGTTTTGCCAGAGATGCACTAACTTTGCTTTGTTCATCAGATTTTTGCCCGTCTGCCTCTAGCTCTGAATAGGGCTTTGAGGACGGAGGAACAGATGCTGGAACAAGGAAGCCAGCTTCATCGACAAGGCGAAGAAATTGAGCCCTTGAGGGTGCAACTTGCTGTGAAGTCTTCTCAGTATGATGCTTTGCAGGAGGAGAAGGCTAAACTGCAAGAGGAGTTTGCAGTCTACAAGTCTGCAATGGGGGCGCTAAAGGTCGACAATAAGGCCCTGCGGGAGAAGCTAAATAAGGCCGCAGAGGACCAGGAGGCTTTTGCTGCGGGAAGATCTGCTGCAGCTATAGAAGCCTACAAAATAAGCTTGCCATGCAGGAGAAAAAGGTTAGACGGAATCCGACAGGCCTGGGAATATTTAACTTCCACTTTAATCCGCAAGGGTAAGATTACTGCACATAACCTTGCGGACGTGGAGCCCATCGGATGCTTGGCTGAGGATTCTATTTATAAGGAAGAGGAATTGGACTTAGATGATGACTTTGTCCACTAGATGTTTGACCTTTTGGACAAAGTTAACGAAGAACAATCCGCTCCAATGTAAACAGAGATGTAACCTTAACTTTGTAATATGAATGCATATGAATGAAAAAGAAAAAAGATTTTTTGCATACCTTTCTTGTATTCATAAGATAAGCAGGTACCTTGAATGTGAACTATATTGTATGAGGCTTGTTTAAAATTCTGATTGAGCAATTTGAGCATAAGTCAAGCCCCATAAATTCGAGACATATGAATGTGAACATCGGTCCGCGAGAACGAGCTCCATAATAAGTTGAATCTTTATAGAGCACCTCGTGAGATCTCTTCACCTTACATATTTTATATGAAGTGGCGTCGGCGATCTCAAAAAAAAATGGGAATCAGCAGACCGAATGCTAAGAGAATTTGAATAGTTTGAAACATCGTATACGACATTTGAGCATGTAGGATGATTGATCTGAGAATACTTAGACCTTTGATCCTCGAACCACATTCCTTCATAGAGTTGTGTGGAAAAATCACATAATAGTAGGGATGACCCAGCCTGGGAGGAGTTATCTGACCCAACACCAAAAGGACGAAATGTCTGGAAACATCGTAGTCGATATTTGTACTTCAGGTGTGGGCTGACCTTCCTGAGGGCTTGATCCGGAGATCCAATTTAGAATTATACCTCTTTACAACCCTGCACAGGAAAGAAGTAATGATAATAGTGGAGATCCTGCCTAGGAGGAGTTATCTGACCCGATGCCAAAAGGACTTGATCGTCTGAAACATCGTAATCGATGTTTGTTCTTGAGGCATGGGCTGACCTCCGTTAGAGCGACAGATCCTAGTTGGAAGCGAAGGCACTCTGCTTAGAGGGGACTTGTATCATGAGTAGATAGCAGGGACTGCCCTAAGGTTACGAGCGGGCCTTCTGGCCTTCCACTAGCCAGATGGGCTTATGGAAGGGTTCCAGATGTAGGTAGGAAACCCCGCCTGCCAAGCGTAACTAGGCTCGGTGACCTCCGTATATGAAGGGTGAGTATGATGATCGTGGACGAGATGCGAAAATCTTGGGTATGATAGCTGAAGGTTAGAATCATACCTGGCGCACGATGCTTGAATAAAAGATGAGTCGATCGTGCTTCAGATAATACGAATGCCTCAGTATAAATACCAATGTTGCAAGAATCTTAGAATATAAGATGTCTGAACAGATGAAAGAACCCAGAAAGAAAATGTCCCGTGAGTCTGTATAAAGAATTCCCGAATGAATCTGTACAAAGAATTCCTAAATGAATCTGTACAATTGAGTTCTGCGTAAAAGAATAAGGATGGATTGTCGTTCTAGATTAAGCATAAAACTTCTTCAGATCATCTCCGCTCCAAGTCCTGGGGAGTTGAGTGCCTTCAGAGGTCATGAGGTAGTATGCGTTAGGTCCAGCAACCTCGCACACGATGTAAGGGCCTTCCCAGTTTGGTTCAAGCTTGGGAACTCTCAAATTATTGCCAGCGAGCAATCGCCATTTGAGCACCAAATCACCTTGAATGAAATCCCTAGGGTTAACCTTGCGGTTGAAATATCGTTCGACCCAGCGCTTGTGCTCCAAGCGTTTGAGCGCGGCCTCCTTTCTTCTTCGTTCTAGGAGGTCTAAGTCGACCCGCCATGAGTCATCATTCTCATTCATCCAGGTTTGCAAATCTTCAGGATCGAAGTTGGCTGCTGCTTCGACTCTGGGGGAGTAATGCTCCAGCTCAACAGGTATGACGGTATCCATCCCGAAGATAGGGAGAAAGGAGACTCCTGAGTAACCTCGGAAGGAGCTGTATTGTAAGACCAAAGGGCGCCTAGTAGTTCATCCGGCCAGCGGGTCTTCGCGCCATCTAGGCGTTTTTTAAAGATTTTCAGGATATTTTTGTTAGCGGCTTCTGCCTGTCCATTGGTATGAGGGTGCCAGACAGATGCATATTTGAGATTGATCTGGTGCTTGCCATAGAAGTTGTGAACTCGCTGATTGGCGAATGGGGTGCCATTGTATGTGATAATCACCATAGGCACGCCATATCTGCAGACGATATTTGCCCATAGAAAATTCTCGACGTTATCGGCAGTAGGTCGAGCAAGAGGTTTGGCTTCTATCCACTTTGTGAAGTAGTCGACAGCGATCAGAATCCACTTGTAACTCCTGACAGCAGTAGGCATTGGACCCAAAAAATCCAGCCCCCAAACAGCGAAGGGCCATGACGAATTGATAAGTTTGAGATAGTCGACCGGCCGTCTTTGTATGTCGGCATAGTATTGCCACTGAGGGCACTTCTCCACGAATGTCTGGGCATCTTTGTGGATATTGGGCCAGAAGAACGTAGGATTCGCATGACCAAGCTTCGGCCGCGGGCATGAGTTCCGCATTCCCCTTTATGGACAGCTTCCATGACTTCTTGTGCCTCTTCCGGTCTCAAACATTTTGTAAGAGGTCTGGCGTAAGACCTTCTGTAAAATTCTCCATCGATAAGGACGTATTTGACTCATTCAAGCTTTAGTTTTTTCGCCTCTTGCTTGTTGTCAGGTTGTGTCCCATCTCTCAAGTAATTGAGGATCTTATCCATCCAGTAGGGCAGATGCTCCTCAGAATGAACTTTTGCGCACTCAAAATTGGGTTTGTTGAATACTTGATGTCGGCGGAGGTCGGGGAGCCCCCCTTTTGTGAGCCGGTCTGCCACTTGATTTTCTTCTCTAGGAATGTGTACCAGGGAGAATTCTTCGAACTGAGAGATCAAGGACTAGGCTTTCTGCAGATATTTTTTCAGAACCTCATTCTTTGTTTTGCAAGTGCGGTTCACCTAGTTGACGACTAGTTGCGAGTCGCTAAACACTTGTATGCACCTTACGGCCATGCTGAGTGCGAAATTCAATCCTGCGATGAGGGCTTTATATTCTGCTTGGTTGTTAGTGGCCCTGAACTGAAAGGTTACTGCCTGGTGTAAGGCGGCTCCCATTGGACTGGTTAGGAGAATTCCAACCCCCTGGGACTGCGATCCAGATGCGCCATCGACGTGGAGGGACCAAGGCGTAGCCTTGCTCTTAGCCAGTGGCGACTCTGAAGTAGAGAGTTTGGCTACAAAATCTGCCAGGGCTTGAACCTTGATTGTTGTCCGCGGAACATACTTGATGTCGTATTCGCCCAGCTCGATGGACCATTTGAGAAGCCTTCCCGAGACTTCGGGAGTATGCAGTATTTTCAAGAGTGGTTGATCAGTGACAACCTGAATTGTATGCACTTGAAAATACAAGTGCAGTTTTTTTGCCGCCATCAGGAGAGCCAGAGCAAGCTTCTCCAATGTGGGGTATCGGCTCTCTGCATCCAGGAATGTATGGCTGATGTAGAAGATAGGATGTTGTACCCCCTTATCATCGTCGACGAGGACAACTGAGACAGCGGCATCAGATACGCCTAAGTAGAGAGATAAGACTGCCCCTTCCTTTGGTGCCACCAGTATCGGCGCCAAGGTAAGATATTTCTTCAGTTCTGTGAAAGCAGCTTCACATTCATCAGTCTACCCAGGCTGTTGATCCGTCCTGCTAGTTTCTGAATTTCCTTCACTGTTCGAGGAGAGGGCATGCTTAGGATCGCCGAGATTTTGTCTGGATTGGCCTCTATCCCTCTGGCTGAGATCAAGTAGCCCAGAAATTTTCCTGAGACTGCTCTGAAAGTGCACTTGGCGGGGTTGAGTTTGAGGTTAAATCTTCGGAGGTTATCGAGTGTCTCCTTGAGGTCGGTGAGGTGCCCCTCCATGTTCTTGCTTTTCACCAGTATATCATCGACATATGCTTCAAGATTCCTGCCCCTCTGACCTTTGAACACAGCATCAATCATGCGCTGGTAAGTGGCGCCAGCGTTCTTGAGACTAAAGGGCATGATGTTAAAACAATATATACCGAAGTCGGTGATGAAGGTAGTCTTCTCTTCGTCTTCTTCAGCCATCCGAATTTGATGGTACCCAGAGAAAGCATCCAGAAAGCTCATGACCTCATACCCGAAGGTACGATCTACCATTGCATCAATGCGTGGAAGAGGATACGTATCCTTAGGGCATGTTTGATTTAGTGTGCGAAAGTCTACACACATCCTCCATTTCCCATTGGCCTTCTTTACCATGATAACATTGGTGAGCCATTGAGGATATTGGACCTCTCAGATGTATCCTGCTTTCAGTAATTTGTTGACCTCATCCTCGATGACGCTCTTCCTTTCTCCTGCCATAACCCTCTTCTTCTGTTTTATGGGAGTGGCGGTATCAGATATGTTCAGGTGGTGTTCGCAGACAGCCCTGTCAACACTTGAAATATCTTCAGGAGACCATGCAAAGACGTCGACGTATTCAGAAAGCAAGGCAGTGATTTTTGCCTGCCGCTTGTTATTCATAGAAGAAGATATGTTTATAATTTTTGAAGACCCTTCTCCCCCCACTGATACATTGATAACCCCTTCCTGTGGTACAACAGGCTGAGATTCTCTGGGGTCCAGTTGATCGACAATGAGCTGCGCGACGATCTGGAAGCATCGGGTAGCCTGCCTGACATCTCCTCTGATGGTGACAACGCCACTGGAGGTGGGGAACTTCGCGCAAAGGTGAGGCTTGGAGATCACCATCCCAAAGAAATTGAGAGTGGTCCTTCCTAGGATGGCGTTGTAGCTTGACTTGGCTCTAATGACAGCGAAGTTCACCATGCTCATGACGTAGCCGTTATCATCGCAAAAAGAGATGGGCAGAAAGATGAATCCCAGCAGCTGGACCCTTTCTCCTGAAAAACCCAGCAAGGTGGTTCTCGCACGGAGAAGGTTTGCTTCCTTGAGCCCCATTTGGAGGAAGGCAAATTCGAATAGGATGTCAGTCGCGCTTCCAGAGTCGAGGAGTACTCGCCGAACATCGAAATCGGCAATGCGGGCAGTTTTGTGCCTCCACAGCAATTCTCACCCTATCGCTTTCGTAGCCCCACTTGAAATTAAAGCTGAAAGGGGACTCTACATGTGCTGCTAACCATAAGCCCCTCTGAGGAAGGCCTTCTTTCTTCAGTCTCCCTACTTCTTTTAGGTGGGGTTTTGGTGTTCTCCTATTTGGGAGGTTCCTTTTCTTTTTGGACACCTCCTTTATTAATAAATCTAAAATGGGGCTTGCAATAGATTTTTTCTCCTTTTTCCTCCCCCAAGGACGATTTCTTTATTATCCCCTAAAATCACCTTGGATTTGGTTAGTGTTGCAAGACCCTTCCCCTTGCCCATTTCTTCAATCTCTGGGCCAAGGGGATATCATCGTCACTAGTATCTTCTGGAAAAGATACCACATCCACCAAAGTTCCCTCACATATAGGTTCATGAACCCTTATTTTTCCTTGCTCCTCCATCACCTCAGTTATTTCTTTGCTCAGCTGGATGACTGGGGGTTGCCCTCTCCTAGCCCTCTTCATGACCACTGTACCTGAGGGAGGGGTTATTTCCTTAAAGATGTCATATCCCAGCGACTTGGCTAGCAGGGATATCTCACTTCTTACATATTTAATAAAATCTTTTAATGGCCAACTCTGTTTCTTCAATCTCTCCAGTGGCCTAAAGTTTCCTCCCCAACCACCCACCTAGCATCCCCTATAAACTCTGGTGGGCATAGTCCTGGCTTCGTGGGGATTCCTAAGTGGAGACGAAAAAAAGTAGTCCCTCTAGTCTGAGTGGTAATTACTTGCCCCAGAGAACATCGCCTTCTTCGATTTGGAGCGGAGGGCTAGCTAGGCAACCCTTGTACCCTAGGATCTCCATCCAGCTGAACAACCCTCTGAACAGCATCATGCTCCATGGAATATTCTAAGCCTTCAAGAGCTTGATAAAGGAGTAGATGTACGCGATAGCATTGGGGACGAGCTGCACCGACACAATCTGATAGGCGTTCAGGATTTCCCTGAACTCCAGCTGTGGAGGGAGCATCATGTCGTACTCCACCTGGGCCCGATCGAAGCACACTGTACCTTCTGGGGCTTGTTAGGATGGTACTCGATGACTGGCTGAATTATGACTATGTCAGGGTTCCCCCTGAACTCCCTGGTTGTGTTGAGCACTTCGTGCTCCATCATTAGGCTCTCCTGGTAACTAACATCACTCAGGAATTGCTCAGAGAGCTCTGCCCACTCAATTTCCCTAGCTCCCATCACGAATCAAAGTGTGGAGTTAGGTTTGTAAAAGAGGAAATTAGGGTTTAGGGCTAGAGCAATCGCTTCAGTTGCCCTTTTTTCGCTACTTTGTCCAGGCGGGAGATATAGTCCCGCTTCTGGTCTTTCGACCGTTTGATCTTGTCAGTGACAAGTGGGCGAAATCTGACCCTCCATTTTCTAATAGGTACGGATTTTGAAGCGTGGCAATCCCTTTCTTTTCCAAGATTATCGTTCACGATGTTTCACAATATCAAGTTCGATGGTTTGCTATCCATTCAAAATTTGACTTCTGATATCATCAATACCGATAGTTCTTAGTATTAGTATCAACTGTTATACTTGTTAAATTTTTTAATTTCATTTTTTCTTCTCCTTGGATAACTTTGCAGTATTTTTGTTCCTTTGTATTATCATATCCGATGTTATGTAGTCTATCCTTTTTATGTTATGTGTAGAGCTTATGTTCTGTTAAGTTCTATGCGCTGGAGTTTACTAATTCATTTCAGAATTTATTACACAGCTCATTTCGCAGTTCATTTCACAGCGCATTCCAACACTTTATACTCAATATAAAATATATTTTGCAAAGAAGAATTTTATTGCTGAAGAATTTCTATTACAAATCTTTATATCTTATCCATTACATATTTCTTTCTGGGTACAAGATAAGAAAAGATAAAACCAAAACAAGACAACTTCGAGAATTCAAGCAACTATATTTCCAGCAGTAGCAGCTCGGAAAGGGCAACGAACCCAATGTAACACCTATGATTGTTCAGAATGATTCACATGCAAAGGACTCTGCCAAGAAGAAGCGAGTTCCTATAGGCCTTCGGTTGGAGGCTGCTATTGCTGCAACTCAGGAGGAGCACTCTAACCTTCATCAGGACCTCTGTAAGGAGAGGTAGGCCAATACCCCCAACCAGCATATGCCCCTGAGGGAGGAACTTCTTCCAAGCCTCAGCTCCCAGTGTCAAAGAACCTGTCTGAACCTTTGGGGGCACAAAAAGGAAGAATAGCTGAACCTCTAATATTCTCCTGGTTCAAAATGCTAACATTTACCAATGTCTGTAGAAGTATATCAAAGGCTGCCTGGCTCTTGACATGGTGCCCTATGGCTAAAGAATTGAGAATGTTCACAGCTCTCCTCTCTCCAAATCCTCCATGTGCTGCCCTCTCCATCCCTGACTCTTATCTATCAAGGATGTTCGACTTTATCATATCATTCTAGTGATGGACCTTAAAAGCATTATCTTTGCCTCTGCTTCCTTGGCTTCCATCACCTGAACTTTGAGGAAGTCCTATTCCTTTCTTAAGGCCTCATTCTCATTATCCAACTCTTTTATTCTCTCTAGAGGTCCTTAACATGCGCAGAGTGGACTTAGCTGATCTCAGAAATTGTAATATCCTGGAATTGTAATATCCTGGAATTGTATTTGAAGTGAAAAGAAAGTGAATTAAAGAAATATTTTTGGACCTAAAAATAATGATTTTGAACCTATTTATTAAAGGTTGGAAATAGAGGGACTAAATTGCAATTGCTCCAAATCAGATTAGGGCAGCCGCAGAAGCCTTTCTCCGCTTCTTCCGCGTGTCGCATGACTCACGCACGGCCGCCTGGAGTTTTCCTCTCTTTCTTCCTCTCGGTTCCACAGGCTCTGCCCGCCCCTCTGTTCGCTGTTCCGCCGAGCCAGCGCCAGCAGCCAGCGCCAGCGCCA
>JAEMOT010003649.1:0-19202 GCA_019297695.1 Apostasia ramifera
CCCTAAACCCTAAACCCTAAACCCTAAACCCTAAACCCTAAACCCTGTTCAAAACAGTGGCAAACAGCGTCCACTTCGCGTCCACTCCGCGTCCCAAACGCGTTCCGCCCGCGTCCCTTCCGCGTCCAAACCGCGTCCCGCCCGCTCGGCCAGCCCGTTTGAATGGGGTAGACGACAAAACGTCCCTTCTGTCGCGGTCTCCCAGGCGCCATCTCGCGCAGAGCAGGTCTGCGCCGGTCAGCGCGTCAGACGCCGGCCGTGCGTCAGAATTTTTGGGCGGGCTCTCGCGCCTGCGCGACACGTCGGCCCTTCCTCTGCCACCCCTGTCTTGTGGGCCCCCGCGTCCGCTGATTCCCGCCCTCCTTGCTGGTCTGCTGGGCCGGCCTCCCCTTTGAATTGGGCTCCCAGCGGGCTCAGCTTCCTGGGCTTGGGCCCATTTATCCTTCCACTGGCTTGTGGGCTCAGCCATATGGGCTGGGCCAATCTGAACTGCCTCCCTCTACTCGCCCACTTAGGGCCCTTTCATTCTAGCCTCTTCTCTTCTTGGGCTCCAGCTCGTTTACTGCTGGGCTGGCCCAATATGAACTGCCCCCCTCCTCTGAAATCCACTCCCCCTCTACCCGCCCACCTTGGGCCCCTCCACGTAAATAGGGCTTAGGCCCAACATAATCTTTCTCATACTGCCCCCCCTCCTACTTTGGGCTTTAGCCCATTCAGAAATTTCTCAGACTGCCCCCCCTCCTAAATCTGCTGCTGGGCCTTTTAGGCCCATGTTAATCCTTCTCAGACTGCCCCCCCTCCTACCTTGGGCTTTAGCCCATTCAGATATCTCTCAAACTGCCCCCCCTCCTAAATCTGCTGCTGGGCCTTTTAGGCCCAAATTAATCCTTCTCACACTGCCCCCCCCCCTCTCCTACTTTGGGCTTTAGCCCATTCAGTTAAGTCCTCCTCCTGCCCACCTGGGCCCTGAATCCTGTGGGCTTAGGCCCACCAAAATCGCCACCCAACTGAGCCCTCCTCTTGCCTCAATGGGCTTAGCCCATTTAAATTCTCTTGCTTTGCCCTTTATGGGCTTTAAAATCTTCTCACCTGTATTGGGCTTAAGCCCACCTGAAACCCCACCTCTCCAACCTCATCGTTGGGCTTTGGCCCAACTAGAAACCTCATCCTATTTTCAACCTTCCCCCCTCTTCTTTTAAACCTATTGTGGGCCTTTTGAGGCCCAACCGAAAATGCCACCCCATGTTGAGCTTCCTTTAGCTCAATATGGCCCATCTGCTTAACCTTAAATCTTCTACCTTGGGCTTGGCCCAACATGACCCACCCTTCTTTCTTAACCTACCTCTTTCTCCCTAACCATGATGTGGGCCTTTTGAGGCCCACCCGAAAACCACTAGCTTGTGCAATGGGCCCTGGCCCAGCCCCTACATTCTCTCCCCTAACCAAGGCCGTTGGGCCTTAGTGATGATATGATGCATGCAATGGGCCTTGGCCCACCAATATCCCTACTTATGTATTACCCATAAGAGTCTTATGGGCTTTATCTTATCTTAATTTGCTTTTGGGCCTTGGGCCTTTTTCATGTAATGGCTTTGCCTATGATTGAGCTTGTGGGTTGGGGGCCCAATGAATAATATCTCCCCCATATTATTAAAAAAAAAAAAAAAAAAAAAAAAAAAAAAAACCCTAAACCCTAAACCCTAAACCCTAAACCCTAAACCCTAAACCCTAAAACCCTAAACCCTAAACCCTAAACCCTAAACCCTAAACCCTAAACCCTAAACCCGCCTAAATGCCCAAGCCTAAAATAAAAGGCAAGACCCTAAAGCCTAAATGCCCAAGCCTGAAGTTTGAAGCCCAAAGTGCAAAAAGCCCATGCCTAAAGCTCGAATCTTGATGGCCTAATTTGAACCCTCTATGTGCAAGCTTGAAGACCGAAGCCTAAAGACTATAGCTAGAAGGCCTAAATGGGAAGCCTAAAGCTCAAAGGCCCAAGACCAAAGGCCCTATCCCAAAGGTCCACGCCCAATGGCCCAAACCTGAATCCCAATCATAGCCAGAAGGCCTAAATGGAAAGCCTGAAGCCCAAAGGCCTAAGCCCAAAGGCCTAAGCCCAAAGGCCTAAGCCCAAAGGTCTAAGCCCAAAGGCCTAAACCCAATTGCCCCATCCATAAGGTCCATGCCCAATGGCCCAAACCTGAATTCCAAAATCCGAAGGCCCATGCCAATAGCCAAAAGCCAAAAGCTCAGAGGCTTAAGCCTAAAGCATGAATCCCAAAGCCCAAAAGCCCAAACCCAAAGCCCAAAGCCTGAAGCTTGAAGATTAGAGCTCAAGCCCAAAGCCTTTAGCAAATAGCCCAAAAGCCCCAACCCAAACCTCAAAGCTCGTAGCCCAAAGTATGAAGCACAAAGGCTCAAACCTGAGCCCGAAACTCGAATGCTCAAACATGAATCTTAAAGCCCAATAACTAAAGGCGCCAACATGAAGCCCAAAGCCCATCAGGATTCGAACTTCGGGCTCCAGGTATAGTCTTTTAGTATTTGGGGTTCAGGCTTTGGGCTTGGGCCTTTAAACTTGGGGCTTTAGGATTCAAGCTTAAGCCTTCACGCTTTAGGCATTCGGCTTTAGGTTTTAAGCTTCAATATTGGCCCATTGGCCTTCGCACTTTGTGCTTTGGGGTATAAGATTCTGGATTTAGGCTTCAGGTGTTGGGATTTGGGCTGTAGGATTGATCTTTGGGATTCTGGTCTTAAACTTTGGGTTTGAGCTTTGACCTTCAAGCTTTCGGGCTCAATCTTTAGTATTTGACCTTCTGACGTTGGGCTTTTAGCCTTAGACCTTCCGATCTTTGGCTTGAGGCTTCAGCCTTTAGCCTTTGTTGTTCAAGCTTTGGCTTTAGGAATTGAGCTTTAGACTTCGCTAATTGTGCTTGGGCTATGGGATTTGGGCCTTATGCTTTGCCTTCGAGCTTGCGGGTTCGAACTTTAGTCTTCAACCTTCAGGCTTTGAGGTTTTTGTGTTCGAGCTTTCAGCTTCGGACTGGAGCCTTTGGGATTCAAACTTTGATCTTCGATCATCGAGAGGCTTCAGGTTACAGCTTTTGGCTTTTGGATTTGGGCTTGAGGCTTCGAGTTTAGGACTTGAGGGTTGGGCGTCTGGCTTGGCCCTTCGCACTTTAGGCTTCTAGATTTGAATTTTGGGGTTCAGGCTTTGGGATTTGAGCTTCAGGCTTTAGGTTTCAGGTTTCAGGTTTTGGGTTTCGGTGATGGGGCTTCGAGCATTGAGCTTTAGGCATTGGCATTCGAGATTTGGGCTTTGGGGCCTTAGGGCTTCAACTTAAACCTTAGGCCAACGAGGTTTGTTTAAGCTTGGGCATTTCGGCTTCAAGTTAGACCTTATGCCATCGAGGTTCATGCTTCATGCTTCCAGCTTGGGCCTTCAAGTTTCAGGCTTTGAGCTTCGGACTTTAGGCTTGGGACTTCATGTTTGGGGCTTTGAGCTTTGGATTTGAGCTTTGATCTTTAGGTTTCTGGGCATAGTATTGGGTCTTCAACCTTCTAACGTTTAGCTTTTGGCCTTCGGGCATCAAGCTTTACATGAGCCTTCGAGTTTAGGCCTGATGGCTTAGAACTCCGGCCTTCAAGGTTTTGGCTTTAAGATTAGGTCTTTAGGCTTTGGCTTTGGCCATCAGCCTTTGAGCTATGGTCTTCGGGCTTCGGCTTTCTGGTTGGGCTTGGGACTTTATGCTTGGGCCTTTGGGCTTCAGGTTTCGAGTTTAGGCCATGTGGCTTCGTGCAAGGGCTTCGGGCATTTGGCTTCAGGCTTAAGAATTTGGGCATCTAGCTTCGGCCTTCGAGCTTCAGACTTCTGGAAATGATTTTCTTGCCGAATTTGGTCTTCTAGTTTGCACATAGAGGGTTCAACCTTCAGGCTTAGGCCATCAGGATTCGAGCTTCATGCATGGGCTTTTGCGCTTTGGGCATTGCGCTTCAACCTTGGGCATTTGGGCTTTCAGTTTCAGACATTGAATTTTTGTCTTGGAATTTCAGCCTTTGAGGTTGAAGCTTCAGGATTTGAGCTTTGGGCTCCGGGCTTAGTCTTTTGGTATTTGGGGTTTAAGCTTTGGACTTGGGTCATCGAACTTCGGCCAGCAAGATTCAAGCTTAAGCCTTCGACCTTCGCACTTTGTGTTTCAGGCTACAAGATTCATGATTTAGGCTTGAGGAATTTGGCACTGGGCTTTGGGCACTGATCTTTGGGCATTGATCATTGGGCCTGGGCTTTCGATGTTTAGGCTTCGAGCTTTGAACTATGAGCTTGGGCCTTCGGGATTTGAGATTTAAGCTTTAGGCTTCGGGCTTTAGGCTTTGGCCTTCAAACATTGGGCTTTGGGTTCTAGGCATTGGGCATGGACCTTCGACCTATTGTATTGCAACTTCGGTCTTTGGGCTTTATGATTCTGGCATCAAGCTTGGGCCATTAGGTTGCTTGCTTTGGCCTTTGGTCGTTGGGCTTTGCGCTTTGGTCATCGGGCTTTAGGCTTCTAGCATGGGCCTTTGGGCTTTGGGCATGACTCTTTGGGGTTCGGGCTTCAGACTTCAGGCTTGTGCATTCGTCCATCGGGCATTGGCCTTCAAGCTTAGGCCATCAGGCTTCAGCATTTAGGCATGGTCTTTAGTGGTTTGGGCATTAGTTTTCCAATTTCGGGCTTACTGACTAAGGTTTTTAGCCTGTGGGATTTTCTGGGACTTCAGGACCCTCGGGATTGCATCTCATACGAGGAGGCTTCGGGACTATTTGGCCTCAAGTGAACCCCCGAGCTACCTATGAGGCTCTCGCATCGTGTAGTATCGCACAAATGATGGACAGGGATCTCTGGATTGCCCTCGTAGTGTTGTCGCAGTGTTCTCAAAGACCCCAAGTTCGCATCGGGTCATTGTGTCTTTGGGGCTACGGGCTTAAGAGTTTGAGCTACAAGCTTTAGGCTCAGGCCTTTTGGTTTTGGGCTTGGACCTACTAACTTCGACAATCGACTTTCGTGCTTCTGACTAAGGTTTTTTAGCCTGTGGGCTTTGGCCTTCAGGCTTCAGGCAATAAGCTTTGGGAGTTTGCCTTTAGGATGGGACTTTGGCATTCAGGCTGAGGGCTTTTGGGTTAGGCCTTTAGGCTTTGGGCTTCAGGTTTGGGACATTGGGCTTCAAGCTTTGTGCTTAACCCTTTAGGCTTCGACCTTCTTACTAAGAGCTTCGGGATTTCGCCTTCTGGGTTGGGCTTTGGTCCTCGGACTATGGGCTTTTGGGTTAGATCTTTGGGCTTCATGTTTGGGGCTTTGGGCATCAGGTTTGAGGTTTTCGGGCTTGGGCCTAAACCCTTAACCCTAAATCTTCAGCTTTCGGGCTTGGGCCTTCAAGCTTTAGGTTTTAGGTTTGAGCCTTTAGGTTTCAGGATTTGGCTTTCAAGCTTCAGTTTTTAGGCTTCGAGCTAGCGCCTCCTTGCTTTGATCTTTGTGCTTAGGCTCTTGGGCTTCAGGCTTCAGGCTTCATGCTTCAAGCTTCAAGCTTCAAGCATGGGAGTTTGGGCATCAAGCATTAGCTTTCAGATTTTAGGTTTTTGGCTTCAAGCTAGCACCTTCGGGCTTCGATCTTCAGGGTTAAAAATCTAAGCTTTGGCCCTCAAGCTTAACTCATAGCCCTTTAGGATTTGGGCTTTGGCCTTTAGGCTTTCAGCTTCAAGCTACGGGCTTCTAACTTTGGCCCTGTTTGGCAATGGGCTAAAAACTATGGCTAAAATTAGCCATGGCGACAATCTTAAATTTATTTTAAAAAAACTTAAAAAATTATTTTATATTTTATCTCACACAAATTCCAACATTAAACAATCACTTTATTTCACATCCAACACAATTCTCAATAAATCAATCAACTTTACTTCACATCCTACACAATTTTTAATATAACCAACTTACGTTATTTCACATCATACACATTTTTCAAAAATGGTTAAAAATTTCAACCAAATCTTCTTTTTTTTCTTATTACCAAACAGAGCCTTTGAGATTCGGACTTCACGTTTTAGGCTTTACACTAGTGCCTTCAAGCTTTAATCTTTTGGGTTGGGGATTTAGGCTTTGGCACTTGGGGTTTGACCTTTGGGCTTTAGGCTTCCAATCAGATTTTGGCATAGGCTTTTGCGCTTCATGCTTGCGCCTTTGGGATTCCAATGGGCTTTAGTCTTAGGCATTCAGCCTTCAACCTTCAGGCTTCGAGCTTCGGGCTTCAAACATAGGCCTTCGAGATTCAAGCTTAGAGCATTAGGCCTTTGGACTTTGGCCTTCGGACTTTGGGCTTTGAGCTTTAGGGTTCCTTTAGGCTTTCGATGTCAGGCATAGCAATGCCCTTCAAGCATCGAGTTGTGGATTTCGTGCTTTGAGCTTCAGGCTTCAGCCATAGGGATTCGGGATTCCAGCTTGGGACTTTGGGCTTCTATTTGGCTTTTGGCTTAGGGCTTCAGTCTTCAGGCTCTAAGCTTTTGGGCTTTGAGCTTAGGCTTTTGTGCTTCGAGTTTCAAGCTTCAGCTTCAGACTATGTGATCTCACTGTAGAACTTTGTGCTTCCAGCACCATGCTTTGGTTTTCATGCGCTGAGCTTCAAGCATTGGACTTGGGGATTCAGGGTTCAGGGTTTGATTTTCGAGCTTCAGGCTTTGTGGTTCAAGGTTATGCCTTCAAACTTCAGGCTAAGGCTTTGGTGCTTCAGGATCTGGCCTTCGAAATTAGTGCTTTTGACATCGACCTTTGACTTCTGATTTTTTGCCTACGAGATTTGAGCTTCAGGCTTCAAGAATTGGCCTTGGGCCTTCAAGGACACTGGGCATCGAGTCTGGTCCTTCAAGATTTGGGTTTCGGGCTATGGATTTTTGGCTTCGTGATTCAGCCTTGGGCCTTTATGGTCTGGGCTTTAGGGTTGGGCCTTCGGGATTTGAGCTTCAAGCATAGGGCTTCGAGCATTTGGCTTCAAGCATTTAGCTTCAAACATCTAGCATTTAGCTTCATACTTTAGGGATTTAGGGATGCTTCGAGGGCTTCATGCTTGGACCTTTAGGCATTGGTCGTTGGGCCTCGAGCTTCGTGTATTGTGCATGAGGCATTTGGCATCAGGATTCCTGCTTAGGGCATGAGACTTCAAGCTTCGGCCTTTGTGCTTAACCCTTTATGCTTCGACCTTCTTGCTATGAGCTTTGGGATTTTTCCTTTGGGATTGATTTTTGGCCTTCAGGCTACGGGCTTTTGGGTTAGGCCTTTAGGCTTTGGGCTTCTGGTTTTGGACTTTGGGCTTTGGGACTTTGGACTTTAGCCTTTGTGCTTAACCCTTTAGGCTTCGACATTCTTGCTACGAGCTTTGGGATTTCGCCTTTGCGATTCGAATTTGGCCTTCAGGTTGCGGGGTTAGGCCTTTAAGCATTGGGCTTCAGGTTTGGGGCTTTAGGCATCAGGATTCAGCTTTTCTAGCTTCGAGCTTGAGGCTATAGGCTTCGAGTTTTAAGGAAGGGACTTCAATTATTCAATCTTTTGGCTTGAGCTTTTGTGCTTTAGGCTTCGGTCTCTTGCCGTTAAGCAGAGGGCTTAGGCCTTCGGGCTTTGAGCTGCTGGCTTCGGGTTTTTTCTTTCAACCTTTCAGCTCTAGGCTTCGAGCTTTGGGCTTCGGGCTATTGGCTTCATGCTTTGGGCTTCGAGCTTCAGGATTTAGACTTGAGCCATTGGGATTTGGCCTTCGAGCTTGTACCTTCAACCTTTCAATTTTGGGCTTAAGGCATGCGCTTTTGTGCTTCGAGAGTTGAGCAATGGGCTTCAGTGTTCCGACTTTGGGCTAGGGCCTTCTAGTTTGGGGGTTCAAGGTTCAGAATTGGGCCTATAGGCTTTGGGCTTAGATCATCGGGTCTTAGCCTTTGGCCTTCACGCTTTGGCTTTTGGCCTTCAAGCTTCGAGGCTTAGACTTCGAATTTCTGGCTATGGGCATTGATCTTTGAGCTTCAAGAATCTGGCCTTGGCCTTTAGGCTTCGAGCTTGGGCCTTCAAGTTTTGGGCTTTGAGCTTCGAGCTTCGGGCTACGACGATCTGACTTTTAGCTGCAAACTTATACCTTTGAACTTCAGGCTTGTGACTTCGAGTTTCGGGCTTCAAGCTTGGGGCAACACGATTCAGATTTCAAGCTACTGGATTTAGGCTAGGGTTTTCGAGCGTTGGGCTTAGGAAGACTTCTGGCTTGGGCCTACTAATTTCGGCTTTGGGCTTGTGCTTTCGGGCTTCTATCTATGGCATTTAGGCTTCTTTTATTGGCCATCGACCATTGGCTTTCAACCATTAGCCTTCGGGCTTTAGGCTACGGGCTATGGGCTACGAGCTTTAAACGTTAGCCTAGATGATTGAGCTTCAAGCGTTGAGGTTTGGGATTGGGCCTTTAGGCTTTGGGCTTTTGGCCTCAGTCCTAATAGGCCTTTGGCCTTCGGCCTTGAGGCTTGGAGCCTTGGGGTTCGAACTTCTTTCTATGAGTATTGACCTTTGGGCTTAGGGTTTGGGCTTTTGGCTTTTGGGCTTCGAGCTTAGACCATTTGCGTATGAGTTTCGGTCTTCGGGCTTATGCTTGGGCCTTTGGGCTTCGGACTTAGGGATTCATGCTTCAAGCTTAGAGCTTAGGCATTCTTGCTTTCAACTTCGGGGTTGGAGATGGGGCCTTCAGGCTTTAGAATATTGCTTTTCGGGATTCAAGTTTAAGGCTTTACACTTGCAGCTTTGTGCTTCAAACTTCGATGTTATGGCTTCGGTCTTGGTTTTTGGGTTTCAGGCTTTAGGATTCAGGCCTAAGCCTTTGGGCTTCTAGCTTGGACTTTCGAGCTTCTGGTTTCATGTTTTGAGCTATAAGCTTGGGCCTTTGGGTTTTAGGCTTCGAGTTACAAGCTTCTTTGTTCAAGATTTAGGCTTGCACCTTCGGGGTTTGGTCTTCGAGCTTTGGGCTTGGGCCTTCAGGCTTCAGGCCTTGGCCTTTGGGCTTTAAGCTTCTACCCCTTAGGGTTCAGGTTTGTGCCTGTGGACTTCAGACATCAGGCATTGGGTTTGCGACTTCAAGTTTCTAGGTTCAAGCTTAGGCCTTCGAAATTTGGACTTCGAACTTTGAACTTTGGCTTTTGGGCTCCAAGCTTTGGGCATCGAGCTTGGGCCTTCAAGTTTTAGGTTTTGAGTTTGAAGCTTCAGGATTTAGGATTGGACTTCTGGCTTAGAGCTTTGGACTTCAAGATTCGGGCATCGGCCTTCAAGCTTCAGGCTTCGGCCTTCGAACTTCAGGCTTTGGGTGTCGAGCTTCAGGAGTGAGCTTTTGGCCATCGGGCTTAGTCCTTCCGGATTTAGGCTTTGAGTATGGGCTTTCGGGCTTCGAGCTTTGGGCATTTGGGTTTGTACTTCAAGGATTGGCCTTCATGGTTTAGGCTTTAGCCTTCTAAGCCTTTGGGTTTAAGCTTCATGCTGAGCTAAGGCCTTCAGACATTAGGCTTCAGCCCTGAGCCTTCACGCTTCAGGCTTTGGCCTTTAGGCTTCACATTTAGGGTTTAGGCTTGCAGCTTTGGGTTGTGATTGCTAGAGTTAGAGATTCGAACTTGGGTTCTCGGGGTTCAAGCTTCGGGCTTCAGCTTTTGTACTTCTTGATTCACACTTAGGCTTTTGGGCTTCTGGCTTGGGCCTGCGAGCTTCATGCTATAAGCTTAGGCATTTATGCTTTAGGCTTCAGGTTACAGGCTTTTCGTCTTCATAACTAAAGCTTGGGCCTTCAGGGTCAGACATCAAGCTTGGGGCTTTGGGTTTTGGCCTTCGGGCTTCTTACTTTAGGCTTTAGGCTTGGGCATACGGGCTTCGGGTTTATGCCAATAACCTTTAGGCTTCTGGCTTTGAGTTTGGGACTTTGGGTACAAGATTTTGCCTTGAGACTTCAGACTTCAAACCGTGAGTGTAGGCTTTTGGGATTTGAGCTTCGTGCTTCTAGCTTGAGCAATCGGGCATCGGGCTTCAACGGTTGGTCTTCAGGCTGTGGGCTTCGTGCTTCTAGCTTAAGGCTTGAGACTTCGAGTTCCATGCTTGGGCCTTCTGACATTTGGCTTTGGGCTTCGAGCTACTAGATTGGGCCTTTTCCGATCGGGTTTAGACCTTCGTGCTTTGGGCTTTAGGCATCGAGCTTGGGGATTCGGGCTTAGGGTATGGGCCTTTGACCTTCAAATCTCTTCAAATTTCTGGTTTTAGCCTTCAATCCTGCTTTATGCATAGCCATACAAACTTTGGGCTTCGTACTTACGCCTTTGGGCTTTGGGCTTGCACCTTTGGGCTTTGGGCTTTGGGCTTCAGGCTTTATGCTTCGGGCTCCAAGCTTTTGGGCTTTAGGCTTGAAGCTTCAGGTTATGGACCTCGCATTTTGGCCTTTAGCATTGGCGCTTTAATCTTGGGCCTTTAGGGTTCAGGCTTCATGCATTGAGCTTGGGCCTTTGGGCTTCAAGCGTAGGGCTATGAGCTTAGGCTTCAGGCTTTGGGCATGGATCTTCGTATTTAGTCTTAGGTTTCAGACTTGGGCCATCAGGATACAAGTCTCATGCTTTTAGTTTGGGCTTTCAAGCTTAGGTCGTATGGCTTTGGGCTTCGGTCTTCGACCTTTGGGCTTGGGGCAATGGCTTTGGGATTTGGTCTTGGGTCTATGAGTTACGAGCTTCATTATTCAAGCATCAGGATTAGGGCTTCGAACTTTAGGCTTTTGGATTGGGCTATCGACCTTTGTGCTTTGGGCTTTGGCCTGCGAACATGGGGGTTCAAGCTTGCTCCTTCGGCCTCGCAGCTTCGAGATTAAACCAATAGCCTATGGGATTCTAGCTTCGGGCTTAAAGCCTTTGGCCTTTGGAGATTAGACCTTCTTCGGCCTTCGAAAGTCAACTTTTAGTGTTTGTCATTCGAGCTTTAGGTATGAGCCTTCAGATAAGGCTTTACGGCTTCAGGCTTCGGGGACAAACCTCCAAGTATGAGCTTTAGAAATTGGCCTTCAGAATTTAGGCTATGAGCTTCGAGCTTGGGCCATTGAGCTACAAGCTTTAAGCATTGGGTTTTGAGCTTCAGGTTTTGGTCATCGAGCTTAGGGTATGAGCTTGTACTTTAGGCCTTCGAGCTTTGGTTTCTGCCTTCAAGCTTTAAGCTTCAGGGTTTGGGCTTCGAGTTTTAGGTTTGTGCCTTTAGGCACGAGGCTTCGAGCTTTGCGCTTCGAGCATCGGGCTTATGCTTTCGGAATTTGAGCTTCAAGCTTCAAGCTATGGGCTTAGACCTTTAAGAATGTGGCTTGGGGCTTGAGGCTTTGTCCTTTGGGCTTAGTCCTATAGGCTTTGGGATTCATACTTGGCCATATAGGCTTCGGGCTTCGGGCCTCACAGGCTTCGAGCTTCATGCTTCAAGCTTCAAAAAAGCACATTCAAATGTTGGACTTCGAACTTTGGGATTAAGTCTTCAGGCTTTAGGCCTAGGGATTGAAGCTTGTGCCAACAGACTTCGGTCTTCCAGCTTTGGCATTCAATCCTTGAAATTCGCGTTTCGTACTTGGGCCTTTAGGCTTCGGATTTAAGCTTGTGCCTTCAGGCTTCGTGCTTCGACCTTCGGCCTTTGCGCAATGGGATTAAGGCTTCAGGCTTAAGCCTACGAGGTTTGGGCTTTGGGCTTGAGGCTTTAGGCTTGGGCCTTTGGGCTTTGAGCTTCTGGCTTAAAGCTTCAGGCTTTGAGCTTTGTGCTTTGAGCTTGAGCAACAGGCAATCGAGCTTCTTGCTTGGGCCTTTGGGCTTTGGAATTCGTGCATTGGGCTTAAGGCTTGGGACTTTTGGCTTTTGGCTTCAGGTTTCGATCTACGGGATAGGGCCTTTGCCATCGGGCTTAGGCCTTTAGGCTTCGGGCTTTGAGGTTTGGGATATGGGCTTTGGGTATGTGCCTTGGTGCTTTGGGATTTGGCCTCAGGCCTTTGACTTTTAGATTTTTGGTTTTGGCCTTCAAACTTTGGGCTTTAAGGTTAGTCCTATAGGCTTTGGGCTTCGAGGTTATGCCTTTGGGCTTTGGGCTTGTGCATTTGGGCAATGGGCTTCACGCTGCATGCTTCGGGCTTCAGGCTTTAGGCTTCAAGTTATGGCCTTCGAGTTTTTACCTTTAGGGTTGGCGTTTCAGTCTTGGTCATTCAGGGATTAGGCCTCACACATCGAGCTTGGGCCTTTGGGCTTCAAGCATCAAACTATGAGCTTAGAGCTTTAGGCTTTGGGCATGGATCTTCGGGGTTTTGTCTTTATGTGTCAGCCTTAGGCCTTCAGACGATGGGTCTCAGCCTTTGAGCTTGGGATTTGTGGCTTTTGGCGTAAGCCTTCAGGCTTCGGGCTTCGACATTCGACTTTTGGGCTTTAGTTTTCAAGCATCGGGCTTAGGTCTTCAGGATTAAGGCTTTGAGATTGGGTCATCGACCCTCACGCTTGGGGCTTTGGCCATTGAATTTGGTGATTCAAGCATGGTTCTTCCTCCTTCGGTCTTTGAGATTAGACCATCAGCCTGCTGGCTTCTAGCTACGGGCTTTGGACTTCAGCCTTTGGCCTTCGAGGTTAGACCTTTGGCCTTCGGCTTTCAAGTTTTGGTGTTTATCCTTCGACCTTTACGCATGAATCTTTAGGTTTTGGGCTTTAGGCTTCGGCTTTTGGGCATCGTGCTTGGTACTTCGGGCTTAGGCTTTGTGCTTCAGGTTTCAACCCTTGGCCTTCAGGCATTGTGATCTCGCCTCAAAACTTTGTGGGTCCAGCATCGTGCTTTGGTTTTCATGCTTCGGGCTTCAGGCATTGGGCATTGGGCTTAAGGATTCGGGCTTTTTGCTTTGATTTTTGGGCTTCATGTTTTGAGCTAAGGCTTGGGCCTTCAGAGTTGAGGCTTCAGGCATAGGCCTTCGGATTCAGGCTTCTTGCATTGAGCTAAGTCCTTCGATCTTCAGGCTTCAATCTTGGGCCTTCACACTTGAGGATTTGGCTTTCAAGCTTCGCATATCAAAGTTCAGGCTTTCGCCAATGGGTTTTGATCTTCAAAGTTAGGGATTCAAACTTGGGCTCTCGGGCTTCAAGCTTCGAGTTTTGATCTTTGTGCTTCATGATTCAGGCTTTGGCCTTTGGGCTTCTGGCTGGGGCCCTTGGGCTTCTTCTATGTGCTTGGCTTTTATGCTTTATACTTCGGGCTACAGGCTTTTCATTTTCGGAATAAAGGCTTGTGCCTTCGGGGTTCAGACATTAAGTTTGGGGATTCTAGCTTTGGGCTTTTGGCTTGGGCCTTCGAGCTTGGTATTTTCAGCGTCGGGCTTCCTACTTTAGGCTTCAAGCTTGGGCGTACAAACTTCGAGTTTCGGTTTATGAGCTTTCAGATTCAAGCTTTGGGTTGGTAGAAGAGCAAGGAGAAAGAGAGGTTACGGAGCCAATTAGCGGCGGAGCCTTTGTGGACATGGCTTCTGCGATGGCAACCAAACCCAAGGCAATACCTAAAGGTAATAAGGAGATTGTTCTTAGGGGAGGAAAAAAAGAAGAAAAAGGAGAGAAAGGCCAAGAGAAGGGAGCAGAGAAGGCCGCCGCGGGTTCCTACCTGGATGTGATACTAAAAGAGATCTCTAAGAGAAAGAGAGGTCTTCCAAATAGGAGAAGTCCAGAACCCCCTTCAAAGAGGAGGAAGAACAATGAGGAAGGACAGCTGCAAGCTGAGGAAGCACATGAATGGCAGCAGAATGTGGAGCCTCCCTATTGCTTCAATTTCATAGGGGGATATGGAAATGAGAGGGTGGAAATTGCTGTGGAGACACAGGAAGAGAGGAGAAAATTAGTAGTGCTCTCCCAACAATCATCTGGACAAGGCTTCACAGTGTTAGGAGACAAGGAGCTAGCAATCAGAGGCGGCCTGGCCACTACGAACTTGGAGAAGATGATTAAGGGAATCTCGACACCAGATGTTTTTGCCAACATTGCCAACAGGACCATTTCTATAAGGGCTTCTCAAAATTCCTCATACCACTTTGATAGTTGTTGATCAAAATATTCTAATCCTGCTCTTGTTTCTTAGGTACTTGCCCTCCTGGCTCTGCTTCTGAACAGAGCTTTGAGGACGGAAGAGCAAGTCATTGAGCAGAGCCATCTTATTCAGCAACAAGGTGAGGAGATACAAGCCTTGAAAGCCCAACTTGCAGCAAAGTCTTCTCAGAATGATGTTCTACAGGGGGAGAAGACAAAGCTTCAGGAAGAGTTTTCAATTTACAAATCTGCAATAGGGGTGTTGAAGGCAGACAATGCGGCTCTACGGGAAAAGTTGAATAAGGTCCTTGGGGATCAAGATGCCACTATTGTGAAAAAGTCTGCAGCAGCCTTGGAGGCCAACAAAATAAGCTTACCCTGCAGAAAGGAGAGGCTAAATGGGATCAGAAGAGCTTGGGAAGGCTTTGCTTCCACTATGAACTAAGAGGGCAAAATCACCGCAGACGACCTCTCAGAAGTGGAACCCATCCCATGCCTAGCTGCTAATCCTACTTAGAAAGAAGAGGGACTGGATATCACTGATGATCTTATCCAGCAGATGTTTGATCTTTTGGATAAAGTTAGCAGAGATCCACCCACTTAGGTATAAGATAAAAATAATTATAACCATGATCTTTTGCCTTTTGAAAAAGACTGAAAAGTTCCCTTCACATACCTATTTATTGTAGTGTAAGATGAATAGGTACCTTGAACAACTCCAAGTTGCATGAGATACAATTGTAATCTTTTGATATAATATGTTAATCTGATTCTAACAACAGATCTTTTGAGATTTTGATATGATGTCTAATTCAGAGAACCAATGCGTAATCTCCACTACAAAGAGCTTAAGCTGAACAAATTGAGTGGAAAGAGCACTTGAAACTTTGATATAATATCTGATTGAGAAGTACTTTGAGTAATCTCCACCACAGCAGGTTCAGAATTAATTAATAGAATTGATAGAGCATCTCCCCAAATTTAACTTAAAATCATACTCCTTTATACATCTACACAGGAAAGAAGTAATGATAATAATGGAGATCCTACCTAAGAGTTATCTGGCCCAATGCCAAATAGAATAGATTGTCTAAAATATTGTGGTTGATGTTTGTACTTGAGGCAAGGGCTGACCTCCGTTAGAGTAGTAAATCCTAGTGGGAGGCAAAGGCACCCTGCTTAGGATGGACTTGTATCATAAGCAGATAGCAGGGATAGCCCAAAGGTTACCAGCAGGCTCTTCTGGCCCTCCGCTAGCCATGTGGGCTTATGGAGAGGTTCCAAGTATTTAGAGGAAACCTCGTCTGCCTTAGGCATGACTAGGCTCAGTGACCTTCGTATATGGATTGTGAGGATAATGAACTATCGTCTACAAGGTAATGTAACCTCCGGTGTGATGGTTGAAGATTTAGAGTTATAGTCATACCTAGCGCACAATGCCTGAATAATAAATGATAGGTTGATCGTGCTTTGAGTGATATGAATACCCAGAATGAATTAACATCAATATTGGGGTTGGAGATCAATTATGATGATGAAGCAAATTCGAAAATGAACAGCATAAGGATTTTAAAACATGAAATGCTTGAACAAAGGACCTTATACCAGAGAAGATCCTCTATTAATTGCTACATTGATGATCATGAATCAGAAGTAGCCGAAGTCTCAAAATTTAGAACACTGATAACCAGTAATATAATTTTTCAGAAAACCATAAGCAAACAAGAATTTTTGAATGTGTATTAATGTAAAAGAATCCTTAATGAATCTATGCAAATGAATTCCACGCATAAAGAATGATGTGTAGAGAAATCAAAATTTAGGCATACAACTTTTTCAAATCATCCCCACTCCATGTCCTAGGGAGTTGAGTGCCCTCAGAGTTCATGAGGTAGTATGCATTAGACCCTGCAATCTCACGCACGATATATGGGCCTTCCCAGTTAGGTGCGAGCTTAGGGATCCCCAGGTTGCTGCCAGCAAGCTGTCAGCATTTGAGCACCAGGTCGCCCTAAGTGAAGCTTTTGGGATTAACCCTGCGGTTGAAATATCGTTCAACTCGCTGCTTATGCTCCAAACATTTGAGTGCGGCCAATTATCTCTTTTGTTCTAAGAGATCCAGATCAACCCATCGTAAATCATCGTTCTCATTTATCCAGGCTTGTAAATCTTCCGGATCGAAGTTTGTCGCTGTCTCCACTCTCGAGGAGTAATGTTCCAGCTCAACAGGTATAACAGTGTCCATTCCGGATGGGGTAGTGTTGTAAGCCCAGAGAGTACCTAGTTGCTCATCTGGCCAGCTAGTCTTAGCACCGTCTAGGCATTTCTTTAGAATGCTCAAGACATTCTTATTGGCAGCTTCTGCCTATCCATTTATGTGGGGATGCCAGACAGATACATATATGAGATTAATCTGATGTTTGCCACAAAAATCGCAGATTAATTGATTGGCGAATGGCATGCCATTGTCGGTGATGATCACCATAGGAACACCATATCTACAAATGATATTTGCCCATAAAAAATTCTCAACATTCTCTGCAGTGGGCTGAGCTAGAGGCTTTGCTTCTATCCACTTTGTGAAGTAATCGACAGCGACGAGAACCCACTTGTAGCTCCGGATAGCAGTAGGCATCGGCCCTAAAAAGTCAAGCCCCCACACAGCAAAGGGCCAGGACGAATTAATAGGCTTGAGATATCCTGCAGGTTGTTTTTGTGTTTCAGCATAATACTGGAACTGAGAAAACTTTTCTATGATGTCTGTGTGTCTTTGTGGATATTAGGCCAAAAGAACCCCTGGCACAGAATGCACATGACCAAGCTTCATCCACTAGCATGAGTTCCACACTCTCCTTGGTGGACAGCTTTCATGACCTCCTGAGCTTCTTCAGGCCTTAGGTATTTTGTGAGTGGCTTGACATTGAATCTTTTGTACAGTTCACTGTTGAGGAGAACATACCTGGCACACTCGAGTCTCAGCTTTCTTGCTTCTTGCTGATTACTGGGATGGACCCCATTTTTCAGATAATTGATAATTTTATCCATCCAACAAGGTGTTTGTTCAGTGCTCTAGATTTTCGCACACTCGTAACTGGGCTTTTCGAATATTTGATATTGATGAAAGTCAGGAACCCCCTTCTTGGCGAGTTGGTCCGCCACCTGGTTCTCCTCTCTAGGGACATGGGTCAAGGAGAATTCATTGAACTGAGAGATCAGAGATTGGACCTTCATCTAGTACTTTTTCAAGACCTTGTCCTTTTTCTCGTAGGCGCGATTCACTTGATTGACAATTAGTTGCAAACCTTGGAGATGAACCTTCCCAGGCTATTGACGCGTCCTGCCAACTTTTGAATCTCTTTTAATGATTGGGGGGAAGGCATGCTAAGAATCGCTGATATTTTATCTGGGTTAGCCTCTATCCCCCTGACTAATACCAGGTAATGCAGGAACTTACCTGAAATAGCACTAAAAGTGCACTTAGTAGGATTAAGTTTGAGATTATACCTACGAAGAGTGTCAAACGTCTCCCTGAAGTCAGCGAGGTGTTCCTCCAAGCTTCGGCTCTTGACCAGAATATCATCAATATATGCCTCAAGATCCCTCCCTTTTTGATTCTTGAACACGATGTCAATCATTAGTTGATAAGTGGCGCCAGCATTTTTGAGACCAAAGGGCATGATATCATAGCAATATGTGCCGAAATCTGTGATGAAGGCAATTTTGTCTTCGTTTTCTTTAGCCATTCGGATTTGATGATACTCAGAAAAGGCATCCTGGAAGCTCATTACATTATATCCAGAAATACGGTGTATCATTATATCAATGTGTGGCAGGGGATATGTGTTCTTAGGATAGGCTTGATTGAGTGCTCGGAAGTCTACGCATATTCTCCATTTTCTATTAGCTTTCTTCACCATAATAACGTTGGTAAGCCACTATGGGTACTGATCTTCTCTGATATATTATGCCTTTAGTAGCTTATTAATATCCTTCTCAATGGTGTTCTGCATCTCTCCTCTCATGACCCTCTTCTTTTGTTTTGTGGGGATTGCATCAGCAGACATATTTAAATAATGCCCACAGACAGCTCTGTTAACTCCTGAGATATCTTCAGGGGACTATGCAAAAGCATTTATATGCTCAGAAAGCAAAGCAGTAGCGTCTGCTTGCTGACTTGCATTCATAGAAGGAGATAAATTTACAAGTTTAGAAGAATCTTCTCCCTCCCAAAGGTACATTAATGACCTCCTCTTATGGTATAACAGGTTGAGATTCTCTAGGGTCTAGTTGATCAATCACATGCTGTGCGGTGATCTAGAAACATTGGGATGCCTGCCTGAGATCTCCTCTGATAGTAACAACATCGCTGGAGGTAGGGAACTTTGCACTGAGGTATGGGGTGGAGATTACCATCCTGAAGGAATTAAGAGTCATCCTTCCAAGGATGGCATTGTATCTTGACTTTGCCTTAATGACTACAAAGTTCACCATTTTCATGGCATGGCTGTTATCATCACAAAAGGAGATTGGTAGGGAGATGAAATCGAGCGGCTGGACCTTCTCTCCTGAGAAGCCTAAGAGAGTGGGCCCAGCATGGAGGAGGTATGTATCTTTGATTCCCATCACAAGGAAGGCGGATTCAAATAAGACATTGGCCGCTCTTCCTGAATCAAGGAGTACATGTCAAACATCGAAATCGGCAATGCGGGTAGTGACCACTATCGGGTCTTTGTGAGGGTTGCCCTGACAGAGAAGATCTTCATGACAAAAACTGAGCAGGATAGAAGGAGATAGTTGATGAGAGATGTCGTCAACTTCAATCACCTGGCGACAAGTAGTAGTAGGAGCAACGCTAAAGATGACGTTGATGGTTCTTGCAATAGGGGGGTTGGACTGAATCAGCTAGCCTAAGCCTGATGGTGATGTTGGAGCCTGAACCAGAGCCCCTGCGCCTTCCTCTAGGGCCTTGCCCTTCTGGGCACTATTGGATGGAGGCGCCATCAGCAGGACTTCCTCGAGCCTACCCAGGTTCACCAACTTGTTAAGCAGGGCCCTCTACATGCGGCACTTGTGCATCTTGTGACCATAGTTCCCATAGAACTCATAGCTGTTATCTAGATCC
>JAEMOT010003654.1:0-10106 GCA_019297695.1 Apostasia ramifera
CGTCTTCCGGAACTCTCTTTCTTTGGTGTTTCTTGGGATCCCCACATTCCTACGTCAACAGTAGCAAAAGGACTTAGGGTTTCTCACATTCTCCCTTATGAAGCTTGCATCCTCCTATGCGAAGTGAGGCTTCTCTGCTTCTCAAAACTGGACATCGGCATCACTTGCTTCTTCTGGTAAGTGCCTTGACTGATAAACTTATTCTACAATCTCTACTTCCATCTTCCTTTTCTTACTCATTTTTTCTCTAATCACTGTCTTGATATTTGTTCTTTTCTATCATTATTTGTCCCTATCCTTGATTTTCTTTATCTGTTTTCAATTTTGCTTTGTTTAGAGGTTTATATGTTGTTTCTATTGATTGGGGTTTGTATTGTTTTTATATTTCTTTATTTTGCTTAAATACTCTCCAGATTATTTGTTACTCAGCATGGATGACTATTTCACATTTCATATTCATTACTTGAGTTTTGTCAAGCTCAGAGACAATATTGACCCAGACAGATAATTTGATTTTGAAGATGATTTCCTGTATTGCAAAGAAGTATAACAAAAATGTTTGCTCGATTATCAATATTTCTGTCCAGTGTAAAATTGCTAATGGGCTTGTCCCTATTACAACAGATTTAGATGTGCTAAAAATATTTAGTGACCATGCTGCAAGAGGTACCAGGGATTTCGTTTGCATGTCCAATTTAAAAAAGTGTTAGGAGATGATAGCTTGAAGTTGGTTAGAAGTTTTGCCCAATTTCACGATGCTATTCTTGTAGATTCTGAGGGATCTAATGATGCAAGACAGTATCCTACAACTGTTATTACAGATGAAGTTGATTGTGGTACATTTGTGGGAGGGAAAAATTCTGAAGATAATTTGCAACTAGCTATTGTAAATTCTGATGCTATTGAGGATGACAAGGTCTACGTGGTGATTGATAAAGAATTAGTTACTGATTTGGAAGACCAGTCATTACTTTCCAATGATTATACCAAGGAAAATGAAGACAATAAGGAGTTAAATAACCAATGGAAGGGTGATCATATTGATGATGGTATGTTGGACATAGACTTTGAACTATCTAGACAAAAATATAACCTACCATCAAGTGAGGATAATGAAGATTCTAACATGTCAGATTGTGAGCGAAAGAGGTACAAGAAAGCATTTTGCGGATTTCCTTATCAGGATTGTGAAGATGGGAAAGTTGACTTTACCAAGGGCCAACTATTTGACAATGTCAAGCACTTTAGGGAGATACTAGAGAGGTATTGCATACAAGAAAGAATTTGTCTTAAGAAAACAAAGAATAACTTGGAAAGGGTGACAAAAAATGTGTAGGACAAGGGTGTAAATAGAGGATACATGCCTTGATTTTGAGAGAGAATAACACTTTCAAGAAAAAACATTTGCACGATGAGCATGATTGTAAAAAAAGGAAATCAAAAAAATCAGCTTCTTACAAGTGGGTTGCTCATCAGTTAGATCATTTGAAAGCAGATTGCACGATGAGTTATGCATTAATGCGACAAGCCTTGGAAAAAAAATAACGTTGAGGTGAATGATATAAAACTTTGGTGGGCAAAGGAGTTATCCAGGAAATGGAATGATAGAGATTTCAAGAAAACATTTAAGATGATTCCCAAATATGCTGAGATAATTTTGGAAGATTCACCTCAAAAGTTTTGTGACCTACCAAGAATTGAGATCATTTGATAATTTTTTCTACTGTTTTGACGGGCCTAGGGCTAGCTTTCTACATCGCTGTAGGCCTCTACTAAGTTTAGATGGTTGTCATCTAAAAGGCTTGTATGGTGGCAGTGTCATAGCAGAAATTGGCAGCGATGCAAATTGTGCACTTTTTCCGGTGGCAATCGCAATAGTAGATGTTGAGAATGGAGGTAATTGTAGATGGTTCCTAGAAACACTTAGAAGTGCTTTGGATGGTTATCAGAGAAGCCTCACATTCATGCATGACAAACTAAAGGTAATACATGTGATATTTAAAATCTTTTTCTTATGTGTAAGTTCTTGCCGACCCCACCTAGTGGGATTAAGGCTTGGTTGTTGTTGTTGTATGTGTAAGTTCTGTTTTCACAAATATAACTCTGTTTTCCTTCTAACATTTGCATGCTTATCTACAGGGGCCTAGATAATGCCATAGATGATATTTTTCCTGGTTGCAGTCAAAGATTTCGGTAGGCATATCTTTGCTAACTTCAAGAAGGCTTTTCGTGGTTCTGAATTAATGAAGTACTTTTGGGGTGCAGCCAAGGCCTACACAGAGAATCAGTTTGTGATTCAAATGAACTTATTAAAGGCAAAGACGCCTAAGGCATATGATCCACTAATGCATCCAAGCAGGAATAAAAAATACTGGGCCAGACATAACTATGATGTAGCTGTTAAAGTAGACCATGTCACTAACAATATTGCAGAGCCATTTAATAGCTGGATCATGGGGGGAAAGGAGTTCAAGGTTTGATGATCTTTTCTTCAATATGTTCTCCAATTTTATCCTTATATTATTCATATTCTTCTGCTAGTTGAGGATCTGTATATAAATCAAAATAGATAAGGAGTGTTTGCTTTCTTTCCCAAGTACTATAGAAACCTCAATGGGACTCAATATTGTCCTCCCTCAAAATAAACAAACTAATAGAACAAACATGAATACTTATAAAGTACTCTGTACACTCCCCCTTTAAGAAAGGTGGATTAACGACAGGAATATGTTCAATAGGTCTCTTTGCCATAGCCATATCATCCATGAAAGTACAACTAGTTTTGACTAATTCAAATCCTAATAAACTCTTATAATAGCAAAATAAAATAAACTAAAATAATCTGTATCATCCATTTGGCATTAAGACACATTATTGAATCTGAGCTACCAATCATCAAAATATCCTCATAGCTTCATATGAGTTTCTTTTAAACAAGGATAAACGTAGATGCAATATGAGTTCACACCACAAAAGTGGATAAAACCAATAAGTGTGGAAATGAATGCATCTAGTACTTCAATTCAAAAACAAATGATGAGATGATCATGAAAGTCTCATCATCATCAACTACCCCATTTACAAGCAGGTTTATGAATTCTTTTTCACAATCTATACCTCTAATTTAACTAGAAATTTTTTTCATAAATTGAAAATGTATTGCTGCTGTCAATCCACTTAATGTCAATGTCAACAATGTATCATCACATAAAAAAGGTTTTATGAAAATATCCACTCCATATTCTATAACTGAATGTGTCAAACTGTTAGCTCATTATCTCGAAATCAAAGCTGGTTGTTCAAAAATTACGTACCTTGAGCCATGCTTCTTTCAAGCATTGATAGCTGGCAAAGTATTTTTTTGTTTGGACCCTGCGAGCAAACGAACGTGAGTAGGACAAATTATGGGTTTGGTAGGTCAATTAACAGGAAAAATGCTTTTAATCACAGTATTATAAATGAGAATTTGTAAACCTTGCTTAGAGCTAAAGAAAAGCAGTTCTTAGAAGATGGTAGGTCTCCCTTCTTCCAGAGGCACTCCCCTAAGCACAGCCATGCATCGGCATGGGAGGGATTCAGTTTTACCTGGAAGGCCAAACGCACCTTCAATGCAGTTGCTAATTCAGTAAGTCATGAGATATGCTAGGAAAAAGTTTCATCTAGTGTATACTGCTTTTGACAAATGATCTTCTGCTTCTTTCTGATAATTAGGAAACACATCCAATATTTTTCCTCGCAAGAATTCATAAAGAGCACGTTGTGACGTCAAGTTCCTTTGTTCTGTATTAAAATTACAAACCATTATCATTTGTAACAGGACCTTGATAGTAACCATAACGATTAGAATACAAGACAAAAATAGGGGGACCAAAAACTTAAATCTTTGGCAACATATGCTAAATTGATCATCTTATCATAAAATGAAGAATGAAGCAAAATCCTATTATTTAATGGTTCAAACACAAAAAAATCTTCCAGATGAATATGATGCTAAGTAAAAAACAGAAATTACGAGTAAAGGTTCCACAAAGAATGTATTATCAGTCATGTTACTAAATTCCATTTGATGTGGTATCCATGTTCTGAAAATATTACCCTGTAAGCAACCAAATAACAAAATTCTTAACATTTAGAGGCCATTCAAAATCAAAAAATAAAAATATTCCATCAGTCATGTTGATGCCGGACAGTACGTAGATGATATGCTCTGATATCGATTTGATGTAAGAGAGAGAAGATGATATGCAAATTTGAGATCAAGAGTTTTAAATGATAAATTGTCGCGTGTAAGTGCAAAATGTGTTCTAAATCTAATTAAGCAATGAATCGAAGAATTTTAAATCCGACAAATTAAATAATTTACAATTAAAATTCAATTGAATCATCAGTAAATGGGAATTTACAAAGTTAGAATAGCACTGTTGATTTAAATTTCATTAAATTAGATTCAAGGTTTCACATATGGATTACGCTCTCTCAAATGTAATTCCTGCAGTAACTACTCTTAATGGCAAATTTCCCTCAAATTAGATCACAGCCAAATAAAATAAATGATAAATAGTTTCAGTTTGAATTCTTCACCAACTATAATTGAATCGGTATAGAAAATATACCTCAATTGATAGAAATAGGGATAAATCAGCAATTAAATCTTCCTTGAGGCTAGAGACTGGTTATATCTTTCCGTTTTAACTTGATTCAGTAGCTTGTGGCATCAACAGTTTACACAGATCTTGCATGTGCAAGATTGCAGTTGGTTTGATGTGGAAACTTTTCAGAAATGCTTTACTTAGCCTTGAATTGATTTTGGGTCTGCTGCCTTTACAGCAACAAGATGGGATTCAAGTGTGCTTTGAAGGTAGCGCCAGAAGGATGGGTCCAGTATAGGACGTGAGTACTTTGACATGCGTCTAGCTGGCTGTGGGCTGAACAAATCAATGGATCCTGAATCCGTGATGGAACAATCCAGTGTGGGTGCCAGTTGCAGTGTGAAACTTCTATGGGGGACACATGCTTAAGGCTGGCAAGGAACCATGCAGCTCAGCAGAACTATACTAGAAGGAGCTTGAGGAGCTCAGGCCGAACATGGAAAAATAGAGGGGCCAAGGGCTAGAGCTAGCCATTGTACCAATCCAAGTCAATTCCTTATTGAAGTGGATTGGTTCCGATCTGTACAATAATCTTAGGGAACCGACATGGAATCATGAACCGGTTACCAGTTTCGAACCAATTTTGTTAGTCCCCTTGTATATTTGTTTCCTCCTTTTTTTCTCTCCTATCTTACACATATCTACACTATTGTAATAAAAATAATTGGGTAAATATCATACAAGTTCTTAAGATTGGAATGACATCAAATAGACTTATAATTTTAAAAAAGTAGCATCTAGGTACCTAAGATTCATTAAAATTTTAAAACTGATCCCTAAGCTCAACTTAAATATTTCACATTGGTCCTATTTAATTAATTCCATCAAACTTCCATTATATGACAAAATACTGAAATTTTAATACTTTCATTTTGAAATTACTAAAATACACTTGACCTTACCTACCCTCTATATGCTCTGAAAATGCAATTAGTTGAAATGCGCATATAGTCAAATACATCATCAGAAGGTAGATTAATATACCAAATTTCAGTTTAAGGGAATTACCTTTAGGGTTTTAGATTCTGGGTACAAACATTTTCTGTCTCTTCATGAAAATCATTCATTATGAACTTCCAACTGACCCGTTTTAGATTTGCAAGCATTTAGACATGTACAATATAATCAATTGTGTGAACTACATTAATAGGGCTGCTTGTATCTTCTATGTTTGGATTTCTTCATGCAGATCATTCATTATGAACTTCCAAATGACCCAGAGATCCCATATGGTTACTATCTTCCAACTGACCGCTCTGGTTGCACTTGAATTGGTTGAGAGGCCATGGTAAACCCTGCTAAGATCCCATGGTTTCATCATTCAGACATTTTTATCAGTTGAACCTGATTTACTTAAGCCTTTAATGCTATGGCTACAGAATAACTCGTTAACAACCATGTATTCTATCGTTCTAGTGAATCAAGGTTGAACCCTCATATTTTCTAGATTAGATGTTTATCATCAAGAAGATTAATATTTGAAATTTCCTTGTATTTACTTGTAATTGTATAAGAAAATTGGAAAACATATATGAATTATAAGTTCAAAAACACAAAAATTATGTGTTCGTAGGCTAGTTATCTCACAAAGATCATTAGATGCGAATTTATTATTCTTAAGTTCAGGAGTTTATTATATAAAGCACCAGACTTATATGATTTTTTTTTTTTTACATTCTGAAGTGGAGCCAACACTCGCAAGTATTCATTGTGAAATAAAGTAAGGTAGGGTAAAGTATAGAGATAGAAAAATAAAGAGAGGAGATGGTTGGAATGGCTTAGCTATTTTTGATGACTGGCACCCATTTTTAGTTGATACTTCTTTGTGTAGGCGAACGCGCTAGGGAGGAAATGAAGGTGCTATGGGATGATCAAAGTAGAGAGAGATGGGAAGGATAGGGTGAAGGGAGTTGAGTAGAGAGGTATTTAAACTACAAATTGAAAAATTTATGGCGAAAACTTGTGTCTTGAATGATCCATGGGAAAAAGTTTGTATAGAAGGGAGATGTTGGATAGATAAGAGTGTGAATGGAGAAAGGCAATAATAGGTAGGTGAGATGTTAATGAAAAAAGAGATGATGGTTAGACGAGGGAGTGAGTAAAGAAAAAATGTGGCTAGTATGAAAATTAAAATATTAGTAAAAAAACTATAATATGCATAAAATGGTAGATGGATGAGAGAAAAAAATACTTACTAATATATATTTTTCTTAAGGTGAACATCCTCTCCCTTTCTCATATGCGTCTGATGGAGCAAGGCATGACGTAAATCCATCAACCCCCTCTCATTCACGTCTGGAAGAGGGAGGGATCCCCCGCCCTCCCTGCCTCTCTCTTTGTGTCTCTCTCTCTCTTACGCCTTTGCGCTCTACGAAGGAGTGTTATGGATCTAAGAGGTCACAAAGGAAAGGAAGAGATAGAAAGAGGAGAAAATGGAGGGTAAAATATTCTTTTTTTCATATTTGATAGCATTTTTGACATAAGGACCTATTTTATATTACCACCCAACCTTAAGGGCCAATATGCTACTTCTAAAAAATCATAGACCTATTTGATACTACATTTTAACCTCAAGGACTTATATGATATTTACCCAAAATAATTTATTTATTTTTTACGATACAATAGTCTATTAAAATATAGATCTCATAGCTGAAACACTCACACCAAATTACATTTATGTAAAAACAATTAAGCTTCTTCATTATTTGAAAAGATATATTTGGCATACTCTTTCTTCCATAAGTGAGTTATCATGAAACCTGTCTTCCTGATCTAGGGTTTGGTTTAATCTCTATAGAAGGAAGATTGCTTTGGTAATCTCTACTAATTCTCCCTGTTAAGGAGAATTTTGATTCAAAAGAGATTGTCGAAGCTTGCACTAGTAAAATGTCTCGTAAAACATCCAGGTATTTTAGCTTTATTGTGTTCTATTATTCTCTTAATTAAGTCATTCATGTGCTGTTAGAAATAAAAATTTCAAAGCAAGTCATTATGTGAACAATTTAGCATACATGAGACACAAAATTTTATTCCATAAGTGGCAATTTTTAGAAATTGAGTTGGATTTACTTGATTAAGCTTGATTAGGTGTAATTAAATCACTTATTAGCTCTAAATGAGAAAATAGTGCTGATCAAACCTCATCCATCATGGCTTTTATTAGTAAACACTTGGCAAGTTTTAAGTGAGAAAGCTCAAGTTTGAGGTCAAGTGCAGATTAATGGGATTAAATAACAGGTTAGAGTTTGAATGGGAAGAGCTTCCCTTTCTTCCCTGGTTCAGCCAATCAAGAGAGAGGGACAGGGGAGGTGCTTCTAGCTTGGGCTGCATGCTTTTAAGGAGAAGGGCAAAATTAAAGGAGCTGCTTCCATTCCCACCTAAATTGGCTTCATACTCCATCCTTGGGCCAATATTTGGAGAAAGAGAAAAGAGCATTCCATCACTCATTTTGCTTGCATGGGAAACAATAAGTAGGCTCTAGTTCCTAATAAGTTTTATAAACATTAAACTTCACTTAAAACATAACAATTTAAGTTATATACATATTTATGAGTTGAATGATGTGTGTATTTCATCTTGCCCTGAAATTTTATTTTGTGAATTAAGGCATGCATGTTGTATTTAACTTGTTTTCTTTAAAACTCCATGCTTAAATAATATAGATGCTCAAACTTGTTTTACAAATTTCTGGTGCCTTTTAATATTGCTGAGTATTGTAAGTTAATGGATAACACATGGAGCTACTCATAGTAGAAATCAATGTTGATGTTGAATCAAAAGTTTGGTTGATCTTTTGAAATGTACTTGCATATTAAGATTTTGACTGATTATTAGCTATTTTGACTGACGATGAATTCCATATTTATAATACTGTAAGTGAACAAATATGCTTTAATATTCTAATTTCTTTGTTGTTAATTGTTGGGCATGAAGCTGTTAGCAAAGTTTTATGAGGTTAATTAAGCATTTGCAATATCTTTCAACGTAGACTGCAACTTCTCTAATCTGTATTGCTGATTAACTTTGGGAAATAATTTGATTGTCGTCATTTACTTTGCTTTCACAAGATAGGCTTATTATGTGTGTGATTGAATACTAGTGAAACTTGTGTTATTACGCTTCAGCTTAATTGGTATTTATATCCTATTATATATTTTGGAAGTGTTAGCTCACAATGAAATTAGAAATAGTAGAGCTAAAGCTACTTGAAGCTAGAACCTATAATGAAACACAAGTGTTTGAGCTTGTGCAACGGTTACAAGTTCAAGTATGCGCAGTGTACGGGTTGTGAAACTGGACTCGTTAACTAGATTAATGAAATTTATGATTTTAAAGTATGACAACAAATGTTAAATGTGTTTCTTGTTGCATTTGCGTCCCTTCATTAGCTTAAGATTTGGGGGTGACGATCTCCATCTTGCCTTTTAGAACTATTTATGACTAACTTTCTGCTGAGGGTTATGATTAATAGTTAAAAAAGACAGTTGAAACATAAACAAAAAAAACCAAAGCCTTACTATGCAAAATTTATTAATAATTAAAATAAAACTTGAGTAAAAAAAAGATTCGACTGGTGATTTTAAGATTGCATTCACACGCATCATATTAAGAACATTTCTACTTAATTATTCTAATTATTGTTTATTAATATTACCTATGATAAAATTGAGATCGCATGTTTGCTTGAATTGCTTTTATTTAACTTGTTAGTACTAGTGTCTACTTAACCAAAAGGTCAGACGGCTGATGCCTATTTTGGCATGTACTACTATACCAGAGGATCAGGAGAAGGAAAAATGGGCAAGTTGAAAGTGTTTTAGTTGTTCTTTTTTTAATTTCTATCGTTACTCTTTTGTACTTTTAAAAATCTATAATGTATTAACTTTTGGGAACTTTCACCAATTACATAAGCTAAATTGGGACTTCTATTATAGATGTAGTCAAATATATGTGGATTCAATAATTATGTGATAATTTGTACTTTTGAAAATATGCAACAACAACAAATCAAGTCTTTATCCCACTAGGTGGAGTTGACTACGCGCATCCTTTATTTCCATTGTACTCTATCAAATAAAAAATCTTTGGGGTAATTCTACTTAGGCCCCTGATGTTTGTCTAATTTGCCGTCCAGGTCCACAAATATCAAAACATGTCGTTCAGGTCTACAATAATTACTATATAGTTCACTGGGGCCCTAGTTATTTTAAAAAAGCTTCCAATCACGTTCAACATAACGTTTTTCGTATAAAATACCGTTATTTCATAAAAAAAAAAATAAATAAATATTTTTTAATTACGATTTTACCCTCGCGTGTAGTGCGTCCGCGGACGGGCCGCTTGTGCACGGCCTCGAGTGCCAGCGGTCAGCAACGCGCTGCTGTCGGTGTCCTCGCACGGGTCGCCTTGTGCGCAAGTGTCCGCGTGCAAGCATCTGCGCGCTGGCGGCTGGCA
>JAEMOT010003654.1:10212-28222 GCA_019297695.1 Apostasia ramifera
GGCCACCCGTGAGAGGACACCACGGCCGCACGCTACCGGCTGCCTGCGCTCGGACGTAGGCAGCAGCGCGCTACCGGCGCTCGAGGCCGTGTGACGGCACACGCATAGCGTCGGTAGCCTCAATGACATATTTGAAAATGAACAGATTAAAGAAGGGTATTTTTGTCATTTTTACAATACATAACAGATTCTGTCACGGAGGGACCACGATGTCTCATGTAATATTTTTTATGAACCTGAATGGTATGCTTTGCGATTTGTAGACTTTTGTGTCCAAGTAAACAAACCTCAGGGGCCTAAATAGAATTACCTCAAAATCTTTATTTAGCTATAAATATGTAAGATCAATTCTTATATTCTTATCATGTCTTTTTTAGTTTTTCTTTCTCTTTTTACATAAGCAAGATTTAATAATCTATCTTTCCTTATTGGATCTTCTATTAGCTTACAATTTATATATTCAAACTATCAAAGCTGACCCTCTCCGAGCTTATCTTTAATTGAGGTTGCTTCAACCTTCTCATGGATATGCTTATTTATCATTTTATCCTTTTGCGTATATCCGTTCATCTTTATTTCCATAACACTTATTTTATTTGTGTGTTTCTACTTTGTACGCTAGCATTCAGTACCATATAGCATCGCTGTCCTCACAACTATTTTTTAAAATTTATTTTTAACTTTGAGCAGAATTTTTCTATCACACAATAAGTTAAATACATTCCTTCACTTTATCCATTTTACTTGAATCTTGCTAATAACATTACTATCTATTTTACTGTTACTCAGTATAATTGATATAAGATATCTAAACCATCTGCTTTTCCTAACAACTTGATCATCAATTGTCATTTTCTTACTATAAGTATTTTTTGACTAAATTCACGCTTTTTATACTTAATTTTTAATCTACTAAAAAAAATTTATATTTTATTGTATTTTTTGTAACTCGAGTTTCACCCTAACACCATTTCTAGTTTTACCAACGAGGAGAACATCATTTGTAAAAGATATACATCAAGGTACTTTCTTTTGAATGTGTTCAATCAAAACCTCCATAATTAATAAAAAAATATAAACTTAATGCTGAACCTTAATGTAATCCAATTAAAATAGAAAACTTTTAGTAAAACCATCTTGTATTCAAATATATTAACAACCCCTTTATATACGTTCTGAATAACTTAAATGCAAGCAGTGCAAATCGCGAGACGTTACAGTAACCTTCTAGGAAGCACCTCAAGCAATGTAGTTTTCTAAATCCAAAGCAAATAATACCTCAATATTTAATTCACGGGATGTTACAATATGGTATCAGAGTCAACTTCTCACAGTATAATGTGGTTCAAGGACAAATCAAAAAAAGGTTGGATGACCTATGATACTTGTGACCGAAGAGGACAAGAAATCGACTGTAGTGACCGACTTTGAATATGGCAAGGAATAAAACTCCTAGCAGGATGATAGAGCGGTTAGGTGCTCCCAGTGGTAGGCTTCTTGGTTAAAGAACTATTTAAATTTAGTGACTTGATTTGATTTAGAATCCAACGGATTGGTGATAGTTTGATATTCTGAGTATTTCGGTTAATTGATTTGAGCTCGGTTTCACATATTTGAAAATTAAATTGATCAAATTAACCGATTATTAAATAACCCTATATATAAATATAATTTTGTTATGTAATTTTGATTATGTTATGAAGTTGACTATGCAATTAATCCTCAACTATTGTTGCTTTTTTTGTTAAGTCTATTATGATGATGTAATTGAATTATTGCATGTGCTTGGATAATTTTTATAAACTATTACTGAGAGTCAAAATGGATTTTTTATTTAGCTAAATTATTTTTTATGCTAAATTACTCTTGTGTTAAGGTTATTGTCTAGATATTTGTATATCAACATTTAACATCATTATAAGAAATTTTAGAAAAAAATTTAGATAAAAAATTAAATAAAAAATATAATTTTAATCAAACCAAATTAAATCAAATCGATATTTATTTAGTTGGTTTGATTTAGTTTATAATCTAATTTGGTTAGCTTAATTTTTTTTAATTTAAAACCAAAGCTGATCTTTATTTTTAGTTCGGTCACTAAACTAACTAATTAAATCAAATGCATAGGCTTATGTGCACATGTTCAAGCATGTTACGGATGATATCACATCAATTTGTATAATGCAATCAATATCAGCAAGATATGATAATTGCATAATCACAATAAAATATGATATGTTTCATCCAAATCAAGTCAAAAGGAATAATTTTACGTTGTAAATAAATTAAGGATCAATACATCAATTAAATCATATGAGTTTGATTTTCCCTTCACCTGATCCCTAGTTAATCCAATTTTTTGTGCTAATTAGGCAACTAATTATCTCTTCTATCTGCTCGCACCTCTCTCTGTACATATATAAATATACGAATTATTTCAATCTCAATGCATATACATCTATTTGTATATGTGTAATACAAATAATATAATCCCTATTCTTGAAGTGAATGGCAACCTTCGGGCATAATACATGTAGCACATAAATAATATATATGTAAGTATATTAATACTTAAATATAAAATGATATGCTAAGGCCATCCCTCAGTCAGCAAATTCCGCTCTCTCTCTCTCTCTCTCTCTCTCTCTCTCTCCAATTTGGCCCAGAGTCTTCCTAAGGTCACCGTCCAATTGCAGATAGCCATGGGTGGCCACCACCCCCCTGCCTCTATTTCCTTTCTCTCTCTCTTGATACTATTTTTTTCTTTCTTCCTCCTCCGCCACTCACTCTTTAACCTGCCACACACAGCCCACTACTGCCAGCCCTCCTGAGCTCGTTGGTCAAAAAGAAATACACAAAAAAGGAGAAAAAGCCTACCTTGGTGTCTATGCAAGGGCATGCTGCCGTCAACTAACCTAGCTCCACTATCACAGCTTTTGTGGCTTTTATGGAAGGAGGAAGAAGAAGATGATTGGGAGGAAGAGAAACGATGGTGGAGAAAAGGATAAGAAAATGAAATAAATGGAGTGGAAGCAAAAGAGAGAGAAAATTGGAGATCTCTCTCTCTCTCTCTCTTTATTCCATGATAAAGAGAAAGAAGGGCAGTGGCCACCACTATTCATGCAAATCTTTAAAAAATTACAAAAAAGTCCCCAAACTTTGCAACTTCTTACATTCAAGTCCAAAATGATTCTTTTGAGTTCTTTTGCAATTATTTTGGGTCCTTTTGATTTATTTTAGTCCCAATTTTTTAACTAGAAGTTTAACACAATTAAAGATGCTCATCCCACCTCCAAACTTGTTGGCTTTGTAAAAATAAATTTTTCAACAATGTATACATACTATATTCACTGAAATTGGATTATTCGAATTAGAGAAAATATCAAAATATTTTCATACCTTAATTCTTCGGTTGGGAGGCTTGAGCTGCGGTGGCCGCCATTAATGACTTTGGAAGGTATAGGTAGAGATGGAGCGGATAGGCCAGCTACCTCTTGCGCTACTGGCAGCATCACTTGCAAATCAAGAACGTACTTATCATGTGATTCACCTAGGCCATAAATCTAACTAAAAGAACCACAATTTCATCGAGAAGCCATGTAATCAAACTTTGTGTGTGTGTGTGATAGAGAGAGAAAGTATGTGTGTGTGCATGTGTTGGTCACTTAGTTGTTAGAGATTATTAGAGAACGATTAGAGAGAGAGGAAGTGGGAAGGGAGATGAGTGGCAAGGAGCGGGGAAGGGGTTATTTTATAGAAAAAAAGGGAGGGAAAATGTTATAAAAAAAGAAAATTATTATTATTTTTATATCCATTAGCAAGCCCAATGTGCTAACCATCGGAAAACATCAACAATAGCAACCAAGCCTTTACCTAACAAGGTTGGATCGGTTACATAAATTCTTTATTTTCATTGCACTTTATCACATATTAATTCATTATTTAGCTCCAAGCAGGTAATACCATTCATTATAGTTTTTTGGTCTTTTTCATATTTTTATATGGCAAAATCCATTAACCCAACTCTCTTTATTAGTGCTTCTATCAGCATATGATTTATATGTTCAAACCATCTAAACCAACGCTCTTTGAATTTATCCTTAATTGAAGTTATTTTAATTTTCTCATGAATATACTCATTTTTCATCACATCCTTTCATGTATATCTATTCATTCACCTTGACATCCTCATTTTTATAATACTAAATTTTTTTATGTTTTTATTTTATAGGCCACCATTTAACCCCATATAATATCACTAGTTTTACTATTTTTTTATAAAGTTTACTTTTAAGTCTAAATAAAAATTTTGTATCGCAACACATCAAAAGCATTTTTTCACTTTATCTATCCTTTTAGGATCATGCTAATGACATTACTATTAATTTCACTATCATTTTGTATTATTGATCCCATGTGTCTAAAACAGTCACTTTTCTAATAACTTGATCACTAATTGTCACCTCACCAATACAAATATCTCTATCTGAACTAAATGTACACTCCATATACTCAATTTTTGTCTACTAAAATAAAAAATTTTAGACTTTAAGATATTCTTATATAACTAGAATTTCGTTTTAACATTATTTATAGTTTTATTAACAAGGAGAATATCATCTAAAAAATCATGCACCAAGACATTTTCTTTAAAAGTGTCCACTTAAAACCTCTATAATCAATGCAAAGGGTTATAGACTTAAAACTGAGTTTTGGTATAATATAACTGTCGGAAAAGAAAAATAAAAAGAAAGAAAAGTTAATCAAACCCTTGAACTTCTGGATTGATTAAGAATTGGTTCTCATAGAATTAGAAACACCAGTTCTACAGCATATGGGAAGGGTGGACCGATTTAGTCCGCCTTCTCCACTAGTTTCACCCGAAATTGGTTCTAAATGGAATGGTTTGATCGAAAAGCGGCGATGTAAAAGGTAGCTAAAGGTTGAACGTCAATAACGTATGAAGGAGGAACAAGCAGGTAAGGTTTGAGAAAGGGGAATTCTCCCTTTATTTTGAATAATAATCATGTGGAAACTAAAATAACTTAGTCCATAGACTTTATATAAGTACTGCTCTCCAAATAGAATTTTTTTTCACCTAATATATAGTATACTATATTTATACGAAAGCCAATTCACAACATTCAAGATAAGTCAGAAACCATGCAGCAGAGAAACAATGTTGGTCACCGGAACATGACATGTTATTCATTATGCCAAATAACTAGAGTAATAAACCAAACTGATCCATTCACATGATAAAGAAAAAGGTGAGATAGCTACATAAGTAACCAAATAAATCATCCATGTTTTTCATGGCAGCTATACGCCTATAATCCCATTGATCATTGAAAATGAGCATGAGTATAGAAGTTGGAGCTCACACCTTGAGGGATGGAGTCCAAATGGTTAAGAGCAGCATCAACGAGATTTCGAAGGAGAATAGTCTTCTCCTCCGAATCCTTGGGGAAGAATGTATCCCTAATGTTGTAAAGCTCATCCACAGTAGCTTCTACCCTCACTAATGGTAGAAAATCTGATGGCCCACTGCAGTCACTCATCTCCACAGGGAGAGCAATATATGCGAATAAAAATTAGTGCACCTGCAAGAACTGTCAACATTTCTCACAAAGGTAAGCAAGTTGACGTATTCAGATGTTTAATTCAGCTAACAATTCTAAAACCACAGACATAAGTGCATTTATAGAGGCATCATAAGGCAGCAGCCAGCAGGTTGTTGAACATCAAATTGAAATCATGAAATTTTTGGAGAGAGCTCAGTGACGTGAATGTTAACAAGAAAGTACAATAGAAATTAGCAATTGCCCGGTTGTTTTTGTTGTTACCTAACGACAAAATTAATAGCACAGTTTGCACAGGTCAAACAACATTATTATGGTATGCATGATGAGAATCAAAACTCCTTAAAGATCCATCTGCAATAACTTATACTTGGGCTACTGGATAAGATCTAAAAGTCTAACTTTCCTTAATAAAACTCTTATCGGTTTACGTAATATATGTCTCATCTCTATGATACTTACTTTATTTGCATATTTCTACTTTATAAATCAACATTCAACATTGTATACCATCATTGGTTTACTACTATCCTAAAAATTTTATTTTTAAATCTGAGTGAGATTTTTTATCACATAACACACTAAATATATTCTTCTACTTAATTCACCTACTTGGAATTGACTAATAACATCACTATCTATTATACTATAGTTTTGAATAATTGATTCGACGTATCTAAACCACTCACTCATTATAATAATTTGATCATTAATTGTTACCTTCTCAATACAAGTACTTCAATCTTAATTAAATTTACATTCCATATATTCGATTTTAAATCTACTAATACAAAAAACCTATAGATTTTAAGATATCATTCATAGCTCGAGTTTCACTTAGACTGTACCTTAGCCTTATCAATAAAAAAAATATCACAGCAAAAAGCATATACTATCAAGGCATAAATGTGCCCTGTTATGACCCAAATAATTAATATAAAGAGATATGGACATAATATTGAGCTTTGGTGTAATTCAACTATAAAAAAAAAAACCTTAGGCAAACTCTCTTATGTTCAAATACAAATAAAAACTCCTTATATATGTTTTTAATAACATGAATGTAAGTAGTATAAATTATTTTATTTTTCAAAATCAATAAAAATTAAATGCAAATGTTTTTCTTTCCTTAAGTTTTTTCATTAAATCTTTTAAAAAAATGAATATCTGTCATAGTTGATCAACCTGGTATAAGGCCAAACTGATTTTGTGATACCCTAGTATCACAGCATAATCTATACTCAATTACCTTTGCCTAGATTTTTAAAGCTAGAACATGACATAGCATGTAGTTGGAAAGAATTGAGAGACATGTCCACAAGTATATTATTACTCTTTACAATGTGACAGCTATTAGAAGCTCCCAACAAAGCAATTGTGGGAAAATCACGACTATACACTAGAAAAATAAGACAAGATGCTCTAGCAAAAGTCATAATGAACAATGCATGATATTTGCCATGAAATGGCTAAAAGGAAGCCATAATAAAACTAAAGATGGAACAAACTGAAACTTCTGCTATGAGAATATAATTAAACTGATGTCAATTATATGGGCTTCTAAGTGAAAAGAGAGAGCATCTTTGTATTTACATAAGTACGCTTTTTCTACTCTTTTCCTTCTTATTTTGATTTCCTCTACTTTTCCTTTCAACAAACCACTATAACTTTCTTCTCTTCTATTTATTTATTCTCTCCCCCATACAAAACTTTTAATGAAAGACCTGTCCAGCTCTGGTTTGCCTCTACCTTATTTCTTCTTCCCTTTGGGATTCTCTAGCAACTAGTCATGTAATTTTCCTCCTTTTTCACCCAATATGCAAAATATGGATGGAAGACTGACAAAAACTTCAAACATAATAAGTCATATTTCAAAAAGCCATCCATACAAGAAAATAGTAAATATTCCATCCTAAAATTAGAGGAATTATCAATCCTGTCATAATTTCATATGATTTGTTTTTCAAATGATTAATTTCATATGATTTAAAGTCAAGGATTCCTTTCCTTTACTTCGAAGGCAAGTATTTTCACAATCCTTTCCACCAGCATGTTAAGGTGCTTTCATCATGGTTGAATACACAATTGACACACCTAGACTATGACTAAAGCAATCAAACAAATGAAAACTATTGGCCCAACCTGATTGCCATAACATCCAAAAACTCAAAAATTGAACAGAATTGGTACAGTTAATAACAGATAACATTAAAGTTAAAAAATAATTTTAAAAAGAAAACAGATAACATGAGGACCTCATTTAACTTGTCAAGGGTAGCCAAGGCCAATTCTGTTCCGTCGGCCTCCCAAAAAGCTTGTTAAACATGTTCAAATCCTCTAATATCTCCACTCAGTAAAAGAACGCAGGTCTCCAATCCAAGTTCGGCCCTGAAACCCGGATGTAAGGCAAAGCTAGAGTTCACCTGCTTCGATCCAAAAAGCAAGGATAGCAAAGATCTTGAGCGGAAATTGATCAAAGAGAAGAAGGCGATTGATTCTAGAGGAAGGCAACCGTACACGGCGAAGAAGGTCGTCTGGATTCAAGAATTAGGGTTTCAGGGGAGAGCGATCCAAAGCAGAAGAGAATACGTCGCCAAGACATGGCGCCATAAGCCTTCGAGAGCTTGTCCTCCTCGTCAGCGGCTAGGATTCTAAATATATATTTTCTTCAAATTATTAATTTATTACTTTTTTGATAAAATTAATTTATTATCTTACCATAAATACGCGCGTGGGTTGGCACATAAAAATCTTAATTAAATTTAAAATTAAGGGGCATCTGATTAAATATTATCTTAATATTATATTATATTATTTAAAAATAATAATTATTTATTTTAATAATATTTATAAATTAATTTCTATTAGATTATAAAATTATGAATAAATAGCATTTGAGTCCTTCTAATTTATTCATACGTGCAAATAGGTCTTTCGAATATTTAAATATAGTAAATTGGTCCTCCAGTTTGATGAAATATGCACGTAAGTTCTTGGGCCGTAACAGACGTTAGAAATCACACTCACACTCTCTCTCCTCCCGATCGTCGCACACGGGCGACGCCGCCGAACCCTAGTGGCTACGTGGCGTGTGCGACCCACCGTCGATGGGTCAGGCACCGCGCAACCATCGGTGGGTCGTGCCGGCATCGCCTGTGTACGGGGATCGGGAGGAGAGAGAGGCGTGTGCGACAGACCGGCGGCCGTAGGCGGGTCACGCGGCTGTTGCTCGTGCGCGGGGATCGGGAGGAGAGAGAGGTGGCCTCTCTCTCCTCCCGATACCCGCGCACCCGCATCGCCACGGAGCCAGTCGGTGGCAGCGCGGGCGTGCGACCAGTCTGCGACCGTGCCCGCCTCTCTCTCTCCTCCCGATTCCTACGCACGGGCAACGGCTGCACGACCCGCTGGTGGCCGCGTAGCCGCCGGTGTGTTGCATGGGTCCGGCTGCCCCAGCGTCGCCCGTGCGCGGAGATTGGGAGGAGAGAGAGGTCGCACACCGCGGAGCCATTGGGGTCCGGCGGCGTTACCCGTGCGCGACGATCGGGAGGAGAGAGAGAGCGATTTCTAATGTCTTTTACGGCCCAAGAACCTATGTGCATATTTCATCAAATTGGAGGACCAGTTTGCTATATTTAAATGTTCGAGGGACCTATTTGCCTATAAGAGCAAACTAGAGGGACCCAGATGCTATTTACCCTAAAATTATTAATGAAAAGATGATATCTAGATATTATGATATGTAGATTATATGATATCTAGATTACATAATATAACACCAAAATAACAATAAACCAAACGCCCCTAAAATAATTTATCAAAGCTATGAGCATTTTTCTTTAAACAGAATTTTAACGAAATTACTAGGCCGGAGCCGCTTAGGACTGATAAAAAAATGATCAAATATTAAGTTGAATTAAAATTAGCTCAATTTAGTTAAAAAAAATAACTTAATCCAATCAAGTCAACTAAAAAGCTATTTTTATTACTCAAAATTTTTATTAATTTAATTTTGAGTTAAATAAAATCATATCAATTTAAAAAATAAATAAATTTATTTATAAATATATATATATATATATATAACTTAAATGTATTAATCTTTTTTAAATAACAGATGACAGTATTAGAATGTTTTCATAACATTTATTAAAATCTTATTGATTGTATATTAAATTTTTATTTTTTAACTATTAAATCAATATAAACAACATACTTTTAGTTAGATTGGATATTATATATAAGATTTAAATCGAAAAAATTAAAAATTAATGAGAAAATGAGCTACTTGGCCTAAATCAAGTTTGACTAGCTGAGTAAATCAGGCTTAACTCAAATCAAAATTACATTAAAATTTTTTAATTCATATTTTAAATCAGATTAAGGTCAAATTAAAACTTTTAATTTAATTTTAAATTAAAATTAAATTCGCTTGAAATTAGATTGTTATTAATTTTTATATTAAAATTAATAGAGAATATAAAATAAAAAATTCCTTTTACTTTGAAACTGATTTATAGAGCTTTTTTTTAAAAACAAAAATGATCTATAAAGAAGAAATGAGTGTTTTTAGCAACGAGCAAAAAGAATTAGTAATTAAGTTGGCCTCGATCTCATTCATACTAGTCAATTAGGATCAAAAGATGCCAAAGTTATGATTTATGCTTCAACAATTATTAGTACAATGCATGTTTTAATTTGACTTGAATACTATTTAGCTAAATTATCTTTTAAATAACTGGCTCTTCTTGATCGACACCTCAAGCCAAAAAGTAAAAATAGTAAACTTTGTTGCATCTAGTAATTTGTTTGACTGAAAATATTACTGAGAGTCGAACAAATAACTATAATCGAATATCACAATCGTCACAGTTCTAGAGAAATTTATGATAATGTCTAATTCCCACACTACAGTTATACGTATAAAAAAAAATATTATAATAGATTTAGTCTATTATAGCGGTTCTCCAAACAATCATTGCGAGTATATTAAAGTTGTTATTTTTTTATGATCACTGTAAGTAATAGGCCTCCACAATATTGTGCAGATTTTTTATAGTTGTTTTTTCTTTGGATCACTTAATTTAAACTCAATGTTACAAAATATTTTTTGTACTAATTCATATCTTTAATATTAATATGTAATTTCTTCGATAACTTTTCATCATATTGTGTTTTTAAGTTACAAGCACAACAAAAAGTTGATTTTTTAATTGAACAAAATTGGAGCTATTATTGAATTGTAAGTTACATAAAAACTCATAAGTAGTGAATAACTAAATGCTTGAAGTTAATAGCAATTATCGATATTCAATTAAAGTCTCACCTCTTGTTATTTATTTCATTTATTAAGTGGACATGTGTCATTAATATAAAGATAACTATTTATATAGGAATCTAGATCGTAACAAGACATAATAAATTAAAAAAAAATATTCTCTATATCTTTAATAAAAAATTAATAAAATTCTTTACATTAATTACGCAATCAAATAATTAGTTAAAATATTGCAGGATATGCAATTAAAGTTTAATAAGAGCGTAAATCTATGAAAGTTTGGAAACTCATCCAATAGAGAATGAATGAAGCGACCACAACAATAGGTATGCAGCCAAAAGCGACTTAGATAACAACACAATCGGATGGTCCATTTTTTCGAGAGCAACAAAACGCTAACACATCAGCAGCCAAAGTTTCACTTGAGGCCTTTTGTTTGGGAGTATTATAAAAATTCTCGCATCGTCTATATATACATAAACTTACATATATACAATGAAATATAAATAATATGACTAATTGTTTAGCGTATTTTATCTCATTACTAGATTTTAATGAGACAGAGAGATATGCTACACGTCCTTGTTAAGCAGCAAGTCGGCCATGCCGGAAAGACCGAGAAAAAAACGAAGGAATTCGAGCCTTGGATTCTGCAGCTTTCCTCAAAAATTATACCTTGATCGTTTATCCTATAATAAATATATATTGATATATTATATATAATCAAAAACAATATGCTATAATTTATCAAAAAAAAAAAAAAACAATATGCTATAATTATTATAAATATTTAATTAATTATGTAGTATTATAAAAAAGAAAATTAATATGTATATCATTAAAGTCAAGATATTTTATATATTTGATATTTAAATTTTTAATATTATATATTAATCATAAAAATTTTACAAAAACTATAATATTTATTACATACATATATATAATTATAATTTTCATGTGATTTTTATATTCATATATAATATTATTTTGAATAATAATTACATAATTATATAATAACAATCACAATTATTTATTTATCTATATTATGCTTATATCTATTTATCTATACTATATTATTAAGAGTGACATAGGGTGTTAAACTTTTGAAATTTTTAAAATAAATTTACTGAAATTTTGAAGTTTTATCCTTACCCACCCACTATTTTTAAATTTTCTTAAATTTGTGTAACTTATGGCAATGCGGATATTTGTATATGCTAGGACCCACAGTGTCATGTAACATGATTCAATTCCTGTCAGGTGTCGTGACTTACACAAGTGTACAAAAATTTGCATACCATAAACGTCTAAGAGAGACGAGATCTGCTAGCAACATGCAGGATGGTGGTAAGCAAATGGAGAAAGCAGGAGAGACTGTGAGGTGGAAGGAGACGACAAAAAAGTAAAATACAAAAAAATTTAGGTAGTTCGAAGAAATTCTTTTACATCCACTAGACAAGCTGGTCCCACTTTCGCTATGAATGAGCCCATTTAATGAGTGAGAACAACGTAATAGAGGAAGAAAAGAGCAAGATCATAAAAATTGTAAACCCTCTCCCACAAGGTAAATTCTGATATTTATAAATGCAGTAGGAGAACTAAGGGGACGAGAGGGCCTCCTCCTCTTCTCTGAGCCACATAGAGTGAGCTGGACACTAAGACGATCTGGATCTCGCCACATGGAACCTTGACATGACGTTGAAGAGGTCCAACGATCAATATAGTGATGAAGAGGGTGTCTTTGCCCTGTACTGTCTGAGCGATGCTTACTTAAGATAGGTAGATAGAATTGAGATGGCACTGCTGCTACAAGATATTTGCCCAAAATAGACTGACAAACAGAAGACAAGGCCACAAAGTGGCTATGGCAGGGACACATTGTCCTCAGTCAAGTAGTTGGGCCACACAAGCATAGATGGAGTAGGCACAAAGCACAGTTTGAGACTTTTTCTTTAGCTAACTGGAGACCTTTGGAAGGGAGGCAGGTGGTGGCGCAACAAACCATTCTTCGATTTGGTCCGTCCACTGTTGTTGGACTAACTAGGCTTCAAAATGATTTGAGAGGTCCCTTTCGGTATCATGTGGATAGCTGAGATGCTTTCGAATTTTTCAATAATTAGAATTCATTTCTCATGGCCTTATGCCAACTATTCTGAGGCTTTGCTTGATCGCTCTCAGGAACTGCACTGCTCGAGTCTCTATACCGTGGACAACCATCTGCAGAATTTTTGTGCACAATTCATTTCGATCGAAAAACTTCACCAGCAAGTGAATGCAAAAGTGGAAGAACACAGAGCAGTTTACTTATAGAGAGGGATTGCAACAGTTTCAATTTCATGGACCAACCTGCAAGAACACTAGCACCTCAAGGATCCATAAGCATATCAAAAAGGTCGTTTTATATACTCGATTCAAGTTCCAATCCCAAACCTCTCCAATCGTATAAAACCATCAATTACTTATCAGTTCAAAAAGATCACCAACAAATAACATGCTTCTTAATGTTTGAATCCCAATAAACACATACACACACCACACAAGAAATCACCCACAAACCTCACCAAGATGTCAGAGTGCAAGCTTAACTTATAAAGTGAACATCCAGAAGCACTTCAAAATGACAATAAATTTAATCCCATCAAGCGTACTAAATACAGGACCCGAAAGCTAATGGCTGTATCGTCTTTATAAGAAAACAATAGGAAACAATAGACAAGCACAAATATTTTGAGAATTTATAATGCCCTAAATTTAATAATGTTACAGATAAATAGATGGGAAGCAAAAAGAATGTTGTATAATGAACTAAAAACAGTTTGGAGGACTATAAAAAGATAGAGCAGGTGCAGACTATTCAATCTTTCCAGATTGAACAGGAGGGCAAAAATAAGTTTGGCATACTCAACTCAAATTTTGCTGCCGATGCTAGTACACGGCCCTACAATGGCAGGTTTCTGATTGATATTTCCTTTAGAGTGTTGATTGTTCTGTGAAAAAGCTTCAGATTGTGCCCAACTTTATCCTGCAGCAACAATTAAAAATTCCATCAACCGATTTAGAACAATAAAAGAAATTCTGTAATATTGAAAATGTAATATGCAACCTCGGTTAAATGTTCCAGTCTTTCCAAAGTTGTGCGTAATGTTCCACATAATAAGGAAATGTCACCAAAGTTGATATCACTGCAAAGCAAGTGATAGTGAACCAATGATAGAAAATAACAGTAAATGCCAAAAAAATACAGCAAAGGAGAAAGATAAAACACATGACTAGCTAATGTGAGAAGACGTGGAATATATGCAGAATTGATTGAGAGTCAATAAGACCCTGCATTTGATTGACTTTGGAAACTAGCATATTACTGTGATCATTAAATAGCTGAGATCCTTAGTGTTCATGTAATCTTTGAATTCCTTTTGGGGGGCAACATCCATCAATCCTTGGAGTTTTATTGAAAATAACAAACTTAAAAAGGTTGAGAGTTTCTAGAAAAAAATAATATCCTAGTGAAGGAAATGGTTGAGGTCTTGGTGAGAATCTTTCTTTAAGGTATTTCCCAACTCCTAATTCTTGCTTCATTGTTTCAATCTTCATCAAAGTCAAGGCCATTCGCAGTAATTTTGACATTATCTTCATCAAAGCTCCTTCTTGTAGGCAACGCCAGCGCCCCCCCTCCATCCCATGTCATCAAGGCCACGACGACATTGCTAATCGCCGCCCTCTACCCTAGTTATTCCCATTGTTCGGCCATACCCATGGACTCCAAGCCCATGCGCACACATGTTGTCTTTGATGGCCACCGTGCCCTTACCAATCCGCCTCTACTGATTCGCCGCCAGCTCCAACACCTCCCAAGGTTGCCACCTCCGCCTTCACCCATCACCCACCACTCTGAGTCGTCAACCTAACAAGCATCCGTTCCTCCTTCACCGACATCACGCCGCATGCATACAACCTTGTCGTTCTGATTCCTTGCTCATGCCATGACGACGCACCAGAATTGCGGCCATCTGCGTTTATGTGCAGTTACTCTATGCTCACATAATTCTATCAAAAAACAAATCTTCAATTGCATCACTGACTCCTTAGTCTCTTCTGTGCCTCCACCTACGCAAATTGAATTGCTACTTCCCAAAGATTAGAACCACAGATCTTAGTAAGTCTCAAACCTAATACTTATTTTTGATGTTACTTAAAAGGCAGTAATGAATTTGATATCTGGATTGCTTAATTTGCTCACCCATGCGTACTTGAAACTTAATATATGTGAAGGTTGTTAGATTATTTATTTATGAGACATCCTATTTTCTGCGTACTCTGGCTCTAATTTGCTGAAATAGTTAAGCCTTGCGGAGAATTATTTACACATTATTTGAACTTGCTTCTAAATATTTTAAACTTGATTTGCCCATGACACTAGATTTTCTTGATTGTTAAGTAATTATTATGTGTTTATTTTTGCTGATTTTATTTTCACCTGCAACTTCATCGATTAATTTCTGAGTTAGGATAACATTCATATATTGTTCCACATCAAGATATCATCAGTTCAAGCTCAAGTGAATCTATCTCCAATCAAATCAATGTTTTCAATTTAAGTCAAGCTAGATCCAAATCAATTCAGATTTTTTCAGTCTTGAACTAATTTTCAAGAGTATTAAAGCCTGATTGTTCATTTGAATTGTTTTAATTAAAGATACACTTGCATATTTACTTCAATGGTTATAATGGTGCATATCTAACCAAATCTCTTTTGTACGCATTATGAATAACAAAGAGACGTTGCATACTGTATTTTGACATTTATAAAAGGTGAATACATAATCATGTGCATATATTGAATCGATTTCAAGATGAATCAATTTCACATTGAGTAAATTGACTTCTAGTCATACTAAAATCAAAGAGAATCTTAATCAATAAAAAATCAAGCAATTATCGAGCTATTCTTATTTTGAACGTATTTACCAGCTAAAAAGATGGATTGCTAACTCTAAATAGGAATAAAAAGGTCATACTCATCCTGAAAGTGAATAAGAAGAATGTTGAAGAGACATTCAGCAAGCTCAAGCAAAACAGTTATTAGCTGATCTCTGTTCCCGACCATGTGACACATTTCCACCATAGCAATGAACCTCCTAAGAAACAATGCAAAACATTAGAGAAATACAAAAGTAAGAGTATGCTTTTGTTTTTGGATTCCGAAGTGTATGTTTTCAAGAAAGATAAAAATGAATAAAAGATGACATAAGAATGACATGCAGGACAAATTTCTTGGAACTAACACAATGAGTTCCAAAGATAATGTAAGATATGACACAAATCCAACCAAGTCCAACAAGCCTCAACTGAACTTTATCCATCAAATGAAAAGGTGATGAACTGCAACCCAAACTATAGAGTTAGACCTGAATCAAATCCAACACAAATAGGTTCAGGCCAGCAGTGCAACTTTTAAAAACTTGTAAACATGCCAAGTTCTAACCAATAAAGTACAGATACTTCTAAAGGATTGTCATATCTCTACTATAACTGTATCAGATACAATATTCAAATACACCCAAGGTATGTATTGGATATGCCACATGAGATATTCGAATTAAAAAAAGGATACACTAGGGATACATTGTCGATGTAGCGAATGCCAAAAAATTTCAAGAATCCAAATGATAGTTTATATGAATGTATATATATGAAAATAAATGTAAAAACAATTGTGTATTATATGCACAAAAATCAACCAACCATATGATCTAAGACCTCTCTTGGCCTCTCACACATACATATGGTGAAGCGATGGTGCTGGAAATTGAATCATGCTCTATTACAAGTGGTACAAATAAATTTACATCAACTGAAGGCGGTGGGATTTAGAGATGAGAGAACCATGAATTCTCAAGATCTAGAGAAACAAAGACGAGAACCAAATACCCATGAGTGGCTTATTACTGTTGCTATATTAGTTGTTAATCTACATACGCATGAATTCTCAAAACTTCAAAAAAATTGAAAGAAAGCTGAAAGAAAGCATATTAAAAAATGGCATTAATAGAAGATCAAAAAACATAAACATCCTACAAATCAATATAGGAAGAATTGAAGGCATCAAATTTGCACACTACAACAAATGAAAGAAGTGAAACATCACAGTAAGAAATAAAAGATGTAACCAGTTAAGGCGTAAATATAACACTTTAGAAAAGAGTTCAAGCTAAAGACTGAAATACAATTCAAAAACTAATTTGGAGTCAATTACTAGAAGCTGACAACAATTTACCTCTTACGGATATTATCATGAGAGGAGAGAAAATTATGTCTCAGGCAAACATCAATTATTTCATCAACCTCCTGCCTTGATAATTCATTGATGTTTCGAATCTGGAATGAATAAAAACATCTATCGGTCACTTTTTGAAGGAAACCATCCGAAGTCATCATTTAGTTTACTCCATAAGCCATAACAAAAATAATTACAGGTTCAGATTACTATAAAGAAAATGATTAGAAATCTGGTTTATGCCACCTCAACGTATCAGAGATTGACTGAAGATCAATGCTTTTTTACTTAATTGCAGTAAGAAACCAAATGAATGTCATTTTATTCACTTCAACTGATTACCTTGCTAAGCAGTAAGAATTTTTCTTCAGCGGCTCTCGCCAAGGCTGTTGTTAGTGAATCAAGAAGATGCACCAAGGCAACTAATGTAGGTTGTTGCGGGTCAACTGCTTCAACAAGACTAGAAGAGCTACTAGAAACCTATCAATGCCAAAGTCAAAGAATCAAAGTCAAAAAAAAGATCATAACAAAATAGGATCACGCTAAGACAGTGTAATAGTTTTAATCATGAAAACGAACACAAACTACATAGAGATATCTTGAAAATTCAGCAGGGATAATGAGGCATGTAAAGCACCTAACAAGCTGCAATTACTAGCACTTTATTCAAGACAAAATTCTGGCATAAATTAAACAGATGGGAGCCAAACTTCAATTACAGATTAAGAACATATTGAATTTCAGAAATAGCACAGCCAATTTAAAGATAAAACTTGAAAGAAATTGAGTGACAAAAGTTTAAGTTCAAAGTATCTTGTAGAAAACAGCCGAATTTGATTAGGAAGTTATTTATTTTTCCTTATTTAGAATATTTTG
>JAEMOT010003655.1:2643-37890 GCA_019297695.1 Apostasia ramifera
GTACGGGTGAGGGTGGCGACCGTGTTTGTCAGCGTCTGGAGCTGTTGGTCGTCCCTTGTTGCATCGTTCTGGGGTAGGCGTGTCGCCTGCTGTTCGCCAGGTGGTGGAGGAGCGCTTTCGTCGTGGGCGTGCTCCATGGATGTAAGGATCAGGTTTGATCCTGCGTGAGGGCACCAAATTGTTATGACGGGAAACAATCAAAGAGTTTTTACGTGGAAAACCGACTGGCGGAAAAATCACGGCTCCTTTTCGAGGAGGCTTGAAATGTTACTAGAAATCTTTGCTTGGGTTACAGAATATTCAAAAAGGTTTTTTTGTTTTTGGATCTTCCGCGACTGTAGAGGCTATGTACAGGAAGTATATATATCCTGGGCCTGTGATGTCTAGTCACTTTCAGCCGAACAATCTACAGCTCTAGTGACAGCTCAATTAATGCCTGCGGACGGCTAGTATGTGACTCATGTTGTACGGCGTGTCAGCGGTTACGGTCCGTCGGCGGGAAAACCGCGCCTCCCTCAGAGAAGTACAATCCCCCAACGGTCAGATGTCACGTCGGGTCCTTGTTCTTCGGGGTGATAACCCTTCGGCGTCTGCTGTTCGGGATGAGGCTTTCTCTGTTCGGCTCGGATGCCTTGCTCGCGTGGAGACCACGTGAGCAACCACGTGGACGGTCCAGATGAAAAGGCGCGAATCCAATTGCAACATGTTTCTTACACTTAACTCAAATTATTGCTGGTCTTTCAAAATTGACATTAGGTTTCGTTTACATTCAACATAATGGAGAAGATGAAAGCCCAATTGGATCGACCCAAACATTACCACCTGAAAGAGCAGGCAATAGTATTCCAGTTTCTTCAGAGGTAGTAATTACTTTTCTTGATATTGATGATAATTCTACCCAAACTACATCCCATTTTCAACTGTTATTCATTGTTTTTTCGCTCTTTCTATGATTTACATGCCACACACCTAAATAGTTTTAATTACAATCTAATCAATCTTGCTTGTGATGAGGTACGTATTGTTTAGAACAGTTAAAATAAAAAAAAGGTTGAATGAATATACTAAAAATGTTATATAAGTAAATGGGTGTCTTAAAGTGTTTTCTGTGTATATAACGGAGTTATTTGTGGCATATATGTAAATGATCGGACCTTTTATGAATTGTTGTAACAAATATTAGGATCTGGGAAGAAGTCGAAATGCTAAGTATATCATTAATTTTTGAAATTCAAATATATCAACAAAGATTAATGTTAAGTTTTTGTATTATAATATTTAAAAATTTTATAAACACTGATCCTCTTTAATAATTAAATTCCTTCTTAAGATTGTTAAGCCAGATCTACAGCAACTTTAGCAAAACCTAACTTAAAATTTCACTTGTAATTTAGTTGTTAATATGGTTGTTAGGTGCTATTGTGCTAAGATTGTAATGCATTTACTTGAGCAACATCTTAAAAATTGTGTGAAATTTCAAAGTGAATAAACTTTGATACTAATTTTCACTTTAATATGGCATGAGTCTATCTGTGATGCGCTTTTCACCATGTTAACAAAATTCTCCGTTGCATATGCGAGTGAAGTTTATTGACCTTGAAGAGCCCAAAAACAAATCAATTAAATCGCAGGGAGTGCAGATAAACTTAAACAAAGTAGGGTTAAATGGCTTAGATATGTAAATCGTAGATCGATTGAAGCTCTGATTAAGAAAATCTAGTTATTAAATTTTACTCATGTACAAAGAGAAAGAAAGAGACCAAAAAAGAAATGACAAGAAAGTATAATAAGTGATCTTACTCACTTAGATCTAGATAAGAATTTATTAATTGATAGAGCGCAATGAAAACACCTAGTGGGAAAGGCTATCTTATCTTCCCTATAATCCTTTTGCATTACTAGATGTTTTTTAGCATATACAGTTCTTGAGGAAGTCACCTTTGGGTGAACAAGGCAAAAGGTAGATTTTTCACCTTATGTAGAGTTTTTGAAGGAATTCAAGTGCTTCAACCACAGTAGCTTCTCGGTACTTAGAGCTTCTTCATCTTCAAACTGTTTCCACGGCTTGGTTGGAATTCTTCATATTGTTATAAAACTGTTCGACTCCTAAACACACTCCATATTTCCTAGGAGGTATTCTTGGTAGCTGCATGTTTGTCTTCCAATGGCAAAATTGGTTGATCGTCAAATTACTCATTCGACCAGCATGTTTTAGCCTCTCAACACGTCTAAATCAAAGTCAAAAGACATAGGCCTTCTATTCGATTCTGTGTAAAGATCAAGATGCAAGTTGTTTTGTGGGAGTTTGTATTTCTATCCATTCTTTGTATTCTTATACTTCCAAGGCAAGCATGCTACTTGAAGACTTGAGGAGAGAACATATTAAAAGTGTTCGTTATAAAAGAGTTATCAGCAGTTGGTCGCTTATCTAATTTTTTTATTTATCCTTTGCATTCAGTGTAGAACTGATACTCTTATACAAGGACAAGGCAACGACCCATTTATTAGTTATGGTATCTTCTTGCTTAATGGTTACTAGTGCACGGCATTTCAGGAGACTTCATGCTCGATATTTTCTATAGTCATTGACATGCTTCTTTGATGAGTTGTCATTAAGATGAGTTACATATTCACTTGTCATGGAAATTACAAGTTAAGGTGGAGATTGTTGGGATTGTTATTTGAATTCTCTGAAAACACATTTTCGAGAAGCTTTGATCGCAATGATGATCAAGGTTAGCTGTTCAGTGATAGAAGTTCGGTTGACAACCACATAACTTCTTCACATGGCAGTGTCTCAGAAGAAAGAAGACAAACATATGTTGTTCAACAAGTGCTCAAAAAATCTCTTTTCGTGAGAGTGCTCGCAAATCGAGCCCATGTTTCTTTGTTCAGGCCTTTTTTTATGTCTTCAAATACGGATCAAAGATTGTGTACCTTTTTTAAAAAGATATGCACATTTTATCAGCTTATCTACAAGTAGATGATAAGAGTTTCAATCAAAAAAAGGCAATTGTTTGTTGGTTATATATATGCAACAAATTTCTCCTCTCACTATATAAAGAGGACTTGAGATGAATCAGATTGCTTCTGACTAGTTCAACACTATTTCCTCTTGGTTGTAATTCCCTATGTCATTATTTGAAGTATTGAAGAACTCTCTTCATAGTTTTTCTCGAAAAGATTTTCCACGTAAAATTTCGATGTTGTTTTTTTCTTTACTTATCGTTATTACTTCTTTGTACTTCATTTTGTCGATCTTCTTTCCATTGTGTCCTTATTTTAAGCTATTCTAGGCATACTCAATATTTTCAAACATTCATAAAAAAAATATGCTTCCACTCCAGAAGACACAAGGGTGCTCTAAGATTACCAATCTTTTTGGTGGACATGACACAGTGGTTTTGGATGGAACATCAAAAATGCATGCAGTTGAACCTTTTTGATAACTATAAGGAGTTTATTGACGATTTAATGAACCATAAAGACCTGATTCGATGTTGTTTACCTCAAACATAATTATACTAACCATACTAACTTCTATCTGTTGAATTATGCCTTTCATGACCTTTCTATTCATTTATTTGTGCATTTGTTTGTGTATTTTCATTTGATATTAAACTTATGATCATTTTCAACTTCTGAACTAGATTGGAAGGCATGTGCTGACGTTGTGAAGCTGCTGAAGCATCTAAAAAAAAGAACTAACCATACTAGCTGTCATGAGCTGTGTTCTCTTACTTGTGCAGTTGTGCTCACATCACTACAAATGCTCAGTTCTTTCTCCAATATGTGTAGTATGAGAGAACGTGCTGTAAGTTTGAAACTCAAAGCTGACTCGATAATCGCCTTTTAAGTCTTTATTAATTTGAAACCGAGTGGACTTATTTACAGTTCGTAATGCCACTATCATCTTATTAAACCAGAGTCTACACTCAGATGTCTATGACCTACCCGATCGTTGCTGGGGGTGTCAAAATAGATCAATATGTACTCTCCCATACGTAGAACCCACCAATTTGCAACACTAAAGTTGTTAGATCACATTTCACAAGCAGTTCAAATTGGGATCGGGTTAGCTCACCAATCCTACTCGAATGCTAATCAAGTTGAACTCGTGGTTTAATTTGAACGAGAGCCAAAGTAAATAATAACTTAATACAATTCAACTGCATGAAAACAAAAAGCAGTAAAAAGTCATATGCGATGAAGATATAACTAATTAAAAAATGAAAGATAACAATATTTAACAGTTTACATAAAATGAAACAAAGTAAAAAAATGAACCCTTCAAAGCACTAATCATGACCTTGCTCCCATCAGATAACCAACATTAAGATGATAGTAAATATATTAAAAGACCCTTAAATCAATATTTCTTCTTCTTTCATTTGTCATTTAAAATAGACATAGAGCTGCAAATGTTGATTGACTGATGCATAACCATTTCAGACTTCTTAAATCTGACCAAGGATTTGAGAAATTGCAAAACCTAGGAAAACCCAAGAATGTATTAATTAAATTAAGATACACAAATCACTATTCAATCAATTAAACGAATGGAATTAGGAAATTCTCAAACCTCAAAAGGGTCTCTCAATGAATAGTGAGCCTTGGTTTCTTTAGGTACAGAAGAAACCAGAATGCCATAACCTTTGTTCCCTTCTCTCAAGACCTAAATTAATAGTAAACATAATTGAGGCAATTCATAAGCATTACATAAAATACAATAATAATGTAAATAAAAGATTTAAATTTTTGTGTGTAAATGTATTACCCAGATTCATTTTTGCCAAACATGCCTAAATATTTGTTAATTCATCAAGTTCTTGATTGCAAAGAAACATTATCCATAAATAAGATAATGAAACGAAGAAAAACTGAACACCTCAAACAAATATTCAAATCATTTTTAGTTGAAAGTTCAATGAGGTATCAAATCAAACACCTTCACAGATATTTAGATCATTTTCAGCATAGGCAAAACGAGTAGATTAGTATTTCTGTGATATTCAATGTATTGTTAGTTACGTACAAACAACCACAATAATCAAGTTTTTATCTTACTAGTGGGGTTGACAACATGAATCCCTAGTCTTCATTGCACGCTATCAAATAAAAACTTCTCACTTAGTTAAGTATGTAAGATTATTCCCTATAATTTCTTATCAGGCCTTTTTTAGTCTTTCACTTCATTGTTTTATTTGTGCAAATCTAATAACAAACTTGACGCTTACATCAACTTATGATTTATATATATAAATCATTTAAGTTGATCCTCTTTAAGCTTATCTTGAATTGAAGCTCTTCCAACTTTCTTACAAATATATTCATTTCTTATCATGTTCTTTTGTATATACCCGTTAATGCACCTTAATGTGAGAATATTTGCAAAATTTACTTTATTTGCATGTTTTTACTTTATAAGATGACATTCAACACTATATAATATAATTGATTTTACCACCCTTCTATCAAATGTACTTTTAAACTTGAATGAGGTTTTTATATCACACAACACACTAAATACATCACTCCATTTAATTCATCCTAATTGGATCATGCTAACAGCATCACCATCTATTTCACAATCAATTTGTATGATTAATTCAAAATATCTAAATCATACATTTTTCCTAATAACTCGATTAGCATGTTTTAGATAATTTAATTACCAATTATCATTTCTCCAACATAATTGCTTCTATTTTACTAAATTTGCATTCCATATATCCCGTTTAGATCTACTAAGATGAAAACCTTCAGATTCAGACGCATTCTTGCATTACTTGAATTTCGTCTTAGCTTAATCTCTAATATCATAAATAATAATATCATCCATGAAAAGCATATACCAATGCACATTTTTCTTGAATGTGTTTACTCAAAATCTCTATAGATAATATAAAAAGATATGAATTTAAAGTTGAATATTGGTATAATTTAATTGTAATAGAAAAGTACTTAGTCAAACTCCTATGTATCCAAACAATTTTTTTATACATAACTTGAACGTTAAGTAGTACAAAACATATTTCTTTAAAAAGTCTCAAAGCACTTCACCTTTAGGAAATTATCATAAAATCATAAATTTTTTTTAAATCTATCAAATCTAAATTCATGTCTACTTTCCTCTTTGTAACATTTTCTATTAAATTTTAAAACAAATGAATAATTTTCATAAAAGATCTATCTGATATAAAACAAAACTGATTTTGTGATACTCTAATAACATAGCATAATCTATGCTTGATCGCCATATCCTAAATTTAGTATTAATGTATGCACCTTAATTTAATTCTTTTATAGCATAAGTAACAGTTTCTCCTATACATCACCTTTGTTGTTCTAAATAATTACTAATATACCCCTTCATTCATTTGGCATCCATTTAGGTTTGAAAATCATATTAATAATCTAATAAGCCAAAAAAATTTATCTTTTATACATTTTTAAACATCTATTAGAATATCATCTAATCCTACTGATTTTCTAAACTTCGTCTTTTTTAAAGTTCCTAAACTTTAGCTTAATACGTTCAATGTAAGATCAGTTTTTATTGGAATTATTATACATCCCTTTATTCCTGTAAATAATTATTAATGTATCCTTTTTTTTCATTTATTTGACATCCTTTTAGTGTTTAAAATCATATTAAATAACCTAATGAGTTAAAAAATATTTTAATTTTTATATATTTTCAAATATTTATTAAAATATCATTTAATTTTATTACTTTTTCATATTTCATTTGTTTTGAGAGATGTGATGATGACAAATAAAATTAATTATTTATATAAAAAATTATATAAAGTATGAAACAAAATTAATAGTTGTATTGAAGATAATGAGGATGTGAAAATAGTGAATTTTTTTATATTAAAATTTATGTAAGATGTGATAAAAATTAATTTATTATTATTATTTTTAATTTTTAAATAAGTATTAATTTTGATGACATGTCGAAAAAGGTAGAAAAACTAAATAAGAGTTTAGCTAGATTTTCACAAATGTTTTCAAAAATTAGTGTAAAGCCATAATTTTTTCAAAATTTCTTATCCTGTATGTAAATACCCGTATGTATGTATATATATATATATAATTTTACAAAATATCTAAATGTTCATTGTATTATACTAATCAAATATTTTTATGTAATTAGTAACTAATGATTTTGGTGAAAAAATTCTTCAAATAAATCTCCATTAATCATAAGAATATCATGCTCACTTTAAAGGCATCCTCATCAGTTCGATCATCACCAACATAAATAGGGAGCACATCATCGCGGTCATTTAGCTCTAAGGATTCAAGCAAGAATTCGACAGCCTTCCCCTTGTCCCACTCGATTATAGGGCGGATTTCTAAAACCTGTCCAATAACGTGTCAGTAAATATTACAACATATACATAACTCATGAATTGAAGTAATTTTCTAAGAAACTTTAGAGGAAGCATTCAAAAATTCCAAGATTAGACGAGGCATTACCTTCCGTCCATAAGTTAGTCGAAGACGAGGATAGTTGTCAAGGATATTAGTAACACGCTGAGCAATCACCGGCCAACTCTGCCAATTTCAAAAAAGTCCTCACATTACAAAACTAAGCACACAAAACACAGTAAGTGCCTTGCATATAATACAATCATTTGTTAAAGTTATAACGTCATGTTGGAAGGTTGAGATAGATTTTACACTATAAGGAATAAGAAAAACTTACTCAATTCATTATCGAATGCAGTGAGGAATGAATATTAATTAACGTTATGTAGATGATAATTTTATATTCCATACCTTCTCGTCTACGAGACGGTAATGTACAGAGACACAAAATTTATTGTTCTCGACTTTTGCGCCTTTGATATCCCTGGTATTCTTGATGAGGGATCTAAAAACCTGTTTAGAGAAAAAATATTGATTAGTTGAAAGAAATTCAATGTGTTATTGGCGAGGGCTGGTAGAAGAGTATTAAAATACAATACCTCATCAATCATAGGTAAAAACTCACTTGCAGGTTGGAACAAGTTTACTTCCTTTCCCTGAGAGAAAAAATGTTGACTGAGATGCTTAATCCAAATACCTTAAGCCTCAGATTAGTTCTAAGTTTTTTTTAGCCCAACATAAATTTTAACTGTAAAAATCAACTTTATTTCACATCTAACATAAATATAAATATTAGAATTAACTTTATTTCACATTTTACACACTGTCTAATATTAAAATAATTTTTTTCTATTAAATTTATAAAATAAAATATTTCTCTCTTATTTAAAAATCAAACCTTCAATCAAACAAGACCTTAATGGAGACCATTTTACACAATTTGGCAATAAGAGCATGCTATCAATTGTAAGAAACTCAACAGACCCCCCCTCCCAAAAAAAAAAGAAATGAAATGACAAAATAATGCTTTACCTGCTCGTTAGTAGACCTAATGCTATTTGGATGGTTAATGACCCAGTCAGAACCTCTAACTGGGCCAACTATGTCCATTCCATGACTGCCAGCATAATATAGTTCTGATAGCCCTACAAATCCATAAACCTTGAAAGTGGGAAGTACAAGAGAGAATTAGAGCAGAAGGTTGCAAGTGTGATGAGTAAGAAGACAGCTTCAGAAAGTATCTACAGCATGCAAGAAGGTTGCAAGAGAGAGTTAGAGCAGAAAGTGGGAAGTTGAGCAAGAAGACAGGTTCAGAAAGTATCTACAGCATGCAAGATAACAAATAAAAGAAAACTGTAGTTTGCAACTAATATAAAGTTGAAGTTAGCATGCAATGATAATGGTGTATCAAAAGAAAACTGACTACTACAAGACACCTTACCTTATCACGACTCCGTCCACTTATTATGGCTGTTGGAAAGTGCTTTGCAACGTTTTTAACAGCAGTGCGCATCTAAAAATTCAGGGAGAACTGATTTAATTCAATTATAATATCCTCTTTTGTTTAAGCTAATTGAAAGGAAAAGCTCAATTTACCGCACTGGACATAAAAGCACGGTCCGGGTTGTCCACAATTGGAGAAAGAGTTCCATCATAATCTAAGAATAGCGCTATCTGTTTCCCCTTGGCATAATTTGTGATTTGCTCAAATGATGTTAAAGCTGAAGGATATTTACTCTGCAAAATAAAAAGCACCCTCGTTAATTAACTTGTAATAAGACATATCAAAGATCAAGTGGATGAAAGAAAAAATATGTATATATACCAGCCAAGTGCAATATGATGCATTAGAACCATCTTCCTCGAGTATAGAGTCAAAGCTCTTATCCTTGACAAGCCTTTTGCAAGGAGGTGATGATGATTTCATGGCATCCAACCAGCCACAAGTATGGTTTTCATCAAGCTTTCCAGATAGAGGCTTTCTTCTGGGAATAGTCAAATACAGACCAGAGGGAAATGTTGCAGATGGTGGAGAATATGGGGTCAAACTAGATGACATGCCTAATGTCGGCTTGTTTACAGGGATTTGGTCAGTCAGAACAGGGGAATTGCAGTTGGGTTTCAAATCCATGGAATACAAATAAATTTTGGATAGCAATTTGAGTACAAGTTAGAGCCAGAAATTATAAACAAGAGAAATTGCCCTTGTTTTCCTCCTTTGCGGATCGCCAAAAAAGCTACCCAACTCTCTTATCAATGAAGAACCACCTTTTAAGAGTCTTCTTGTCGCTGCAGTTTGGGGTGCAGTCCATTAAGAGCAGGCTTCCTGGGAACTGATGATTGGCATGTTAATTGAACCCAAGCAAGTCAACATAATATCCAATCTAAATATCATACTCATTTACCTTCTCATTGCAAGAACAATGAAGCATTTAGTGCACACGACGAAACATTTGCATTAATGTACTGATGCACAGCAGACAGAAAAGTACTCTCTTTCAAATAGATGTGCACAAAACCTGCATCAAGTGACGTTTGAGAGATTGTAAAATCTCTGATTCAAATTATATCTACAGTTGATTAGAGTACATTAGAATTATGCTGAAGTGATTTTGCCCCTATCTTGCTTATAATGGAAACAAAAAATATAGGCTCACGAATTTCAAAAAGAAAATATGGGATCTTGATAAACAAATACATTCATAAATAGAGTAAAAGCAACAATATGTCAAGCATAAGGAAATCCTTTTACCATAAACCGTGGCCTGTTACCTACACTTTGTAAATTTACATTAAAGAAATGAAACAATAAATTTACAGAAAAGTAAAATTAACAAATACTACTGTGAAAAACAAAAGCAAAATTAAGCTTGAAATAAACTATGCAGAAATTATAATTACACGAATATGTACTTAAAAGGTTAGCAATACAAAAGAAACTAATAACCTTTTGAGGAGCTACAACAGTGTCATTCAACACACTTATTTTCATAAAAAAATATTTGGTATTTCTACTATAGAAGAAAGATTTTTGCCACAACTATTGTTGCAAAGAGATTTATAGAAGAAAATTTTCTAAAACATGACCTAAAACACCACCAAAAACAACAACAATGAATTCAAGCTTGCAAACTAGTAGGGGTTGTCTAGATGGACTTCTCTTCTTAATCTAGCTCTATGTAAAGCAATGCTTTTCGTAAGTTCCAATGGTTAAAATGTCAAGTGTAATGGAGAAATATGAGTCAATATTAGCCACAAATTAATAAGAACAAATTGGCGTATTATTTAGCACATGAAAAATGGATAAACTCCTACAAATTGCAACTTTTAGCAACATAATAATCAATGACCAACTAGCTATAAAGGAGTACACAACATAATTTGTTTGATTGGAAGTTACGTTGAAAGTAGCTAAGATGTGAAATAAAGTTGATAAATGTATTGAGAATTATATAGAATAAACATAAAGTGATTTTTTAATAATAGAATTTAAGTAAAAAAAAATATAAAATTTTTTATATTTTTTAAATGAAAAAAAATGGGAATCGCAAAAGGATATGGCCATTTTGGCCTCATACCAAACAACCCAAGTCTTTCACCACGCAACTAGCTCATCCAGACATATGCAACTTCAATTCTGTAATACTTTTTAATTAAAATAACTTTTCCATCCAATATATCCAAGTATCAAGACAAATAAAATCTAAATTCTTTCTATATCACTCCATGCATGATAATATGGACTTTTTCCATGCATCACTCAAGGCTCAACTTCCACAGTCAACCCATGCTATGATAAATATTTGATAAGCCTTCATGAATTTCATGTGAACAATAGAAAACAAGATGTCTCGTGATTGCTATAGAAAAACTGGGCAAGCGGCAAAAGTAACTGAGGCATTGAATACAAACAACCACATCATTAAGACTTAGTTAGCAATGGAAATAAACAAATAAATAAATCCACAAACACCACCTCTTGGACTTCACCAAAATCATTTTAACGCACAAGAAATAATTCACATTCTATAATGAAAAGTGCTGAAAGCAGAAAATCACATCATCTCAAATCAGACAAAAGAGACTAGTACGACAAAGAACTGACATCTCGCATGGTAGAAATAACAACTGTCATCACCAACTTCTACCTATCAATAAAAAACCAGAACAAATCCCAGCTGCAACTAAATATTAAAAAAAAAATTCAAAACGGTAAATAATATCGTATGATAAAAAGGTCCAAGGTTTACCTTTCATTTCTTTGAGGAAGTAGGTCAAATAAATAGTTACGACCAAATGGTTTTCCCTTTTCTTATATTATTATTATTTTGGAAGGAGATTAAAAAAAAGTAACAGGTGTTGATATGGTGGCATTAAAAAGAGGGTCGGCTTTTCAAAAATAAAAATAAAAATAAAGGTCGGTGGGGTTGCATTAAGGAAAAAGAAATCAGGCCAAAAAGGGGTGGGTCTCTGCCCCCTCCTTTTTATGATTGTCTTTTACCGCGGAAGGAATGGCGTGGCACAGTTGCCAGCCAACAAAGCCAGAAGGTGAAATGAATAGGGCATCACCTTCAACACATTTACAGCCATCTCCCAAGAAGTTAATGCCCAGATTCACAGATTCTTAAAGCTAACTTCCAAATGAAGAAGAAAACAAAAGACCAAATTAAAATCAACAAAGATTTGAGAAAATAAAATCAACAATAGCCCTACGTAGAAAAAATTTAAAAAAAGAATTACATAAACGATGAAATGAAGAGAAGAAATGGCAGAAGCTCGATTTAATACGCATCTCCGGCGGAATTAGCATTCAAGGCAGATGAATCGACACCGAAAAGACAAAATAGATGAAGCATGGGATACCTGAAACAAAATTGAGAAGGGAAATTGCCGATCTCGCAATCGAACAAACAGATCTAGCCCGACGGTAATGCAGCAGGACGGAAAACCTAGAATGAGAGCGGCGACGGGCAGAGGGTGGAACCAAAGAAAACCCTAGGACGATAAAAAATCGCTCGGAAATTCCGCGTGACGAACCGCCGCCAAGCTTTACGCAGAACCAGAACCCCTACGCGCACTCGAAGGCGAGATGCAAGAGGCCAAGTTGAGGGAGAGAGAGAGAGAGAGAAGCAGAAGAAGACGCGACGAGGAGCCCGTGGGCATTTATAGAGTTTAGGGGGCGAGAAGACGTGCTCGCGAAGGAAAACGGGCCGTTGATTTTGCGCTGGACCCATTCAGCCTGTGGGCCCACCGGCAGGTGGAGAGGCCTCGAGTCACCGACACGTAGATCTGACAGAAATTACTCTTTTAAATTTTGAATAAATGAAGTCTTTTAAAATTTAATTTCACATTTTTCAAAAAAAATTATAATAATAATTTGACATTAACTAACCTTAACCATTTAAAATGACCTAGTCTTTTTCTTTGAGAATTTATCATTTATCGCATAAAATTTTTAATATTGCACTCTTTTTTAATTCAGGACCCGTAATATAAATTTTATGAAAATAAATCTAAAAATAATATTAAAATTTTCTTATAATATATAGATAAATATTTTTTATTTTAAAAAAATCTATTATTTCACTAGCAATATTTCGAGCCGAACGTCTTCAAGAATTACGATTAATTTACTTCACATCTTACTCTGTATTTTCATATTGGTTTTATCTTTGGCCTGATTGGTTATTTTATTAGTGTATATGAACTTAAATATTTAAATTTTTTTTAAAATATATAAAATATTTTATGTATTTTAATATGTTAAAATAGTTTAATATGAATAAATTAAAGTTTAAATACATATAAAATATATAGAAAAAACTTATAATATTATATTAATATATTAAATATGCATTATAAAAATATTTCAATAAAAAGAGTAAATTGCTTTTAGTTCCTTAAAGTTACTTGAGCATTTCAAATAAGTTCTTAAGTTTTAAAATTCTTTAATTAAAACGAAAAATACCCCTCTCCTCTCTCACTTCTGGCGGTGCCACGGGCATGCACGCCTTTAGCGCAGCTACTTGAGCACAGGTCATGCAAGCGCGATCGGCACAGCCGCTTGTGCAAGGAAAGGCAGTGCGCCTTGCATGGAGCAAGCTGCGTGCGCATGGTCTGCGCCCGCGTAGGTGCGACGACTGGCCTGCGAACACATAGGGTGCCACTGAGGCTGTGTGGTCACTCAACTACATGCAAGTAGCCACGAAACACCCGCTCACGGTCTGCGCTCCCGGGAGAGGGAAGGGATAATTTTATCTTTTTAATTCCTAAAAGGAGTTGCTTGAAATTTAATGTTGATCACACGGATTTGATTGAAGGATTTTGGAAATCAAGAACCTACTTGAAACGCTCAAGTGACCCTAAGGACCGAGAGGCAATTTACTCTAATAAAAAATATAATTTATAATTAACTTCAATTCAACTTAAAAATTTATTGAAAATCTAAAAAAGAATTTAATAAATTTGAATTGAAATCAAGTTGAAATCATCTAAGCAGCCCTTCTAATTCACTCCAAAAGCCCTCCTTATACTCGCTATGTGAAATCAACTTAGCAGTACTTTTACTAAAATAAAAAATAAATGAGGGATACCAAAAATATAAAACAAATACTTGATGTCATAATAAGTTTTGAAGTAAAATACGACTTTTCATCCTAAGACTTGAAGCACTTGGAGAGGTTTAATCATACCTAATTTTTTCTTTGGAATTAGGAGAATAATTAAGGGCCTGCATGTAATTTTTTCTTTGGAATTGAATTTAATGGAGTAATGTGCGAGCAGACAGGAGGTTGGGGACTTGACCACAATTTCCCTCCTGACGCGCGGCAGCATCGGCCTCGAGTCACGGCGGCGTGGCGATGACTTGGGCCGTGGGCCCCACGGAGCTGCGACGCGCCACCGCTAAACGTGGGATCCGTGCGGCAGGGAGATCGGTGGGATCAGGCCGAGCTGGCGGCGACGAGGAGTGGCACGATGAAATAGCGGTGGGCCAATTCCGGGCTCGGGCCGATGTTTTCTGTGGGCCGTAGCGTGGGCCCGCCCAACAGATAGAGTCAAAGTTCCAGGCTCATCTGAAATTGAAGAATTATTTAATTTCAAATTAAACTGAATCCAATTATAAATTATATTTTTAATTCAAATATTCACTTCATATATTATGTATATAAAGATATAACATATATATATATATTGGGATAATTACATATATGTCATACTATTTAGTTTTATTTATGTCTTACCCACCATTCTTAGTTAATTACGCTATGCACACTCAAAATATTATAAAATCTTACATACACACATTTTAACTTATTTCTATTATAATGAGTAATTATAATTTTTCAATAACCTAACTATAGTTAGATTACAAAAAATCTGAGTCATTCATCATATTATTTTAAGGATATTTAAATATATTTTGAGTGAAAATTCTAAAATCTTAATGTTTAGGTGGCGGTAAAAGAATGAGACATCAACAGCGTGAATTGATTTTAAGACAAATCAGTGCTTTAGTGTGATATTAAAAAAAAAATCTTTTAGTGTGATATTGAGAAAGAGAAAAATATATACTATTAAGGGTAAAAATATAATTTTGATGATTTACTAAAAGATTTTTTTTTTCAAATAAATTTTAATTAAATTTTAACTCAAGTATGTGTATATACAGTTATACTTACATTTTTATATATTAATCAACAAAATATAAATAAATTAATATATATACTAATTAAAAAATTTTAAATAAGTATATTGGTATAATTGTTAAATTGATTATAACTCAAACCATTTTTATTATTTTGAATGAGCAAGCATTTGGGCACAGAAAAATCGGGATAATTTAATGTTAGTAATTTTGAAGGATTTTTGAATTTCGATTAAAATTGCAACCTGTAAAGAAATTATTCCAATTTCAATGTCTAATATTATTTAAGATAAATGGCATTGGGACTTCTCAAATTAGAAGAGCATTATAAATTTACCTCAATTTTAAAAAAATTTCAATTTGAGTTCTTAAAATTATAAAAGTGCTTTCATTAGTCCTAATAAAAACATAAATGTCAACTTTAGATTATTCTAAATTGATAATTTTTTTTGTTTTCTTGAATATAATAATTTTGAAATATTAGTATTGATATTTTTTTAATTTTAAAATTTTGGAGGAGAGAAAGCAAGAAATGAAAAAAAAATGTTAATTTTTTAAAATTTTTAGAGAAAACAAATGAGACAAAGAATATAATAATTTTTTTAAAATATATAAATGATTTAAGTTAATTAAAATTTGTCAAATTTAATGTTCTCTATTAGAAAATTTTAGAAAAAAAAAATCTAAAAAGTATAAAAAATGTAAACTTTTATATCTTTAAAAAGGTGCATTTATATACATACCCCTTAATTGATCTTAAATTACATATTAAACCTCTTGTTTTTTAACTTTACAACTTCACCCCCTAAATCATCCAAAAATAATATTTTTAGGCATTTCTCATGATTTTTAAATAATTTTTTTTATCGATTATAATTATTTGGATACTTATTACTAATAATAGATATATATAAAATATTATGAATATATACAAAATATTATGTATATACAAAATATTATTTTTAGATAATTTAGGGAGTGAAGTTGTAAAATTAAAAAATAAGAGATTTAATATGTAATTTAAAATGAATTAAGGAGTATGTATGTAAATTTCTCCTTTAAAAAATAAAAATTAAGATTATTTAAAAATCAGGGTTAATCTGTAACACCTTTCTTACCTTGAGGGCCTTTTGCAATTTACCCTAATATTCATTAAGTCAACATCGCCTATTTTAACATCCATATTAATCAGTAAATATAAATCTCACTAATCCAATTAATCTTTTCTTCTTGTAAAACATTAATTGATTAATTTTTAATTATATATTAATTTTATCTCAATGCCAATAACCTAATAAAAAAGTACTTACTATAATTTGAATGACATTTTTAATTATATATTAATCTCTCTCTCTCACACACACTCTCTCTGAGCCATGCCAAAGGATGGTGGTCCACTAATTAGATTAATGTTGAAAGTCTAATTTTGTTAGAAATAATAATCTTATTAAAAGGGCTTACATATTAATTAAATATATATTTTATACTCTTTATGGAAATGAATGAGTTTTGTAATTTGTAAAAGTTGTATATATGAGTTTGTCATTGCGATAGACTGAGTCAAGCTCAATGCAATTCAGTATAAGTTGAGATATCTTATTTCTAAACTTAAGAATCTAATTCTCTTTGTAAAAAAATTTAAATGCAGGAGATTTTGATATCTCTGATTTCTCTCTTTTTATTTTATTATCTTTATGTTTTTTGAAATTTAGACGAATTTATGCCGTTTGTTGGTATAATATCAGATTGCAACATGCATAGCTTGCAAGTTTGAGCCAACGTAAAATAATTTTTTGTTTAAGTAGTTTGTGATATAAATTCAACTTGACTAAGTAGTATGCATGAACTCAACTCCAAAATAATTATTAAGTTATTATTGACTTGAGCCGAGTCTGATGTTTAAATTAGAATTATCAGCTCTAGGTCCCGAGTATTACTTACGAAATATGTTAAGATACATAAATATATGTATATATAACTAATTTAAATTTTAAAATATAACTTTATTTTTTAATAAAAATTTATTTCAATCTTATATGTAATCTAATAAGAAATAAATGTTATTTTAATTCCTATTTATATGTTAATTTTAATAATAAAATAATTTCTTTCACCTTTTTAATAAAAATTTGGAGGATTCTAGACGTAAAATTATTATAAGGTAAATTACTAATAGAATCCTATAGTGTATCAGTAATCATAATTTAATTTACAATTTTTAAAAGTTTTTGTTTAGGTTCTTATTATATTTATTTTTTGGTCCTTATAATTAAATTATAGAAATTTTTAATGATATAATGTTTGCAAAATAAAAACTCAACAGAAAAAGAATTTAAAAAATATAAACCTAATTAAGTGTAATTATAAGTAAATTAATTATAATAAACTATTAATAAATTTTAATTATTATAATATGAAATAACATTAGTAACCTACTCCGGTTGGTGGAGCCCTCCCAATCATATACCTAAGCAGTGACGAAGTACCAGAAAATACTGTTTGAAAATTTCAAAACAGAAAAATAACTGTTTAAATTAAGTAAATTAAAATATTTAAATAAAATTTAAATTTGGCATGCTGTCGAGTTCGAGAGATTTGGAGTCAAATATAATTCGAGTTAGTATGTTTTAATTGATTTCAACGACTTATTTTTTGAATTTATTGTTAACTAGTCACATATTCTTAATGTTGAGATAATTACGAGCTGATTGGGTTTTTCTCGAGCAATCCATAATTATAAGAAATTTGTGCGAATTAACTAAAGCTAAATGATTATCAAATATGTTTCGTTTTTTGAGTATGATTTATTAAATATTTTTTTAGATTAAAATTTGTATAAAATAATTTAAAAAATTTATTATTATTATAAGTTAAGAAGAATATTATGTTAATTTTAATGAATTTTTTTCTTTTCATTTTTAAGTTTATATATAAGATAATATTTTTGTAATTTTTAATGAGTTAACCTAACTCAATTTTAGGTGATTATTATTTTATTTATATGAAAATAACACATCTAAAATTTATTAATTTTTTGATATTGCAACTATAATTTATAAATAATATGTATATATTTAGATAAATTTATTATGGTATAATAGTAAAAAAACCCTTAAAACATTTATAATAACTTATTTGAAATGTGCATATGTTTGTTGGAACTTGGAACTCAACATGCTATTAAATATTCGTGATCATTAAAAAAAAAATTTAATAGTTTAACGGATAATATAATTAATAGATATGGATAATTAGTTTATTTATTACAACCGAGAGTAATAAGAAATTATTGCATGGTATTATATATGTGATTAATTATTAAATAATTAATTTCAATTACTAATAAGTGAGCTAAATGTGGTTAATTATTTAATAATTTTTTATAGTAAATAATAATAATAATAATAATAATCTTGTATAGATGAACAAATTTTTATTAAATATTGTCATTAAAAGTTAATTGCAATGTGAGATTTAATTTCACACGAATGTATTATTTGAATTTTTTCGGTATAAAAAGTTTTTTACATGAGTATTTTTTAATGAATTCAATTAATTTTGGCTACTAAGTTATTTATTTTATAAAATTTAAAATTATATATAAATATTGAAAATTGTTAATGCAGACTTATTTTTTAGAAAAATAAAAAATTAATGCTATAATAATAATTAAAATATTTAAATATATTCTCTTAATTTTAAATAATAATAATAATGATAAAATGAAAAAAATCATTATGAGACTTGGTGGAAAATTTTAAATGAGAGGGATAAAGATGGCATTTTTTTTACTTATATAAAATTTATGATTTATTTAGAAATTCGAAAGAAATTTTCTCTTAAATTATTATAATTACCGTATGTAGTATTATCAATCTACTATATCAAATATGTTATGACAAAATTTAAATATAATATTGTGCTATAGATTTTTATTATTTTAAAATTTTATCATAAATCGTGATTTATATAAACATGCTGCCCATAGAACCAACAATATATCTAAAACATTTAATATTTTAAAAATTAATAATTCAATCAAATATATATATTAAAAATTAATAAATACATTTTGTTATGAATAATAAATATAATGAATTAGTCTATTAGATTAAGTTCATTTATATTACTTACAAATGTACATATTTATTTATACTAATATTTAAGGAAAATAAGAACTCAAATCTATTTTTTATTTTATTAAAATTAAATTTTAATTTGAGATATTCTCGTTTGGTAGTAAATAATATTTTTTTTTTGATATTGAAAGGAAAAAGATACAGCTTAGATCAATACATCCCTCTTACATATAAGAGCCTCTTCTCGAATAACATCATATATAAAGCTTGGAATCACCTTTGTCCATGTTAGCTTGGATTTGACGTGAAGCGCATATCGTGCAAGCATATGTGCAGCTCTATTACCTTTTCGATAAATATGAGTTAGAACACAATTATCAAAATATGTCATATGTCTTCTTATATGGTTCAATTTGGGCCCAATGATGGAAATATCTTCATGCGTGTCCTGGAGTAATTTAATTGACTCCGTAGAGTCTCCTTCTAACCATATATCTTTTGCCCCTAGTTTCGTGGCTAGAAGAATAGCTTGCTCGGCAGTCATACATTTCACAATTGTTGAGTCAAAGTACCCTGAGATTTTTTCCGCATGACATACAATCATATCTCCATAAGCATCCCTGGCGATGACTCCAATCCCCATCACACCTCCCTCTTCATCTAAAGCCGCATCGAAATTTAGTTTGATAGTTTGGTAGTAAATAATATTTGCGAACGAAAGAAAAATTATAATTAAATTTAAATAAGAATTTATTTTACTGACATAAAATTGAGTTATAATTAAAAAATGTAAAATGAGATGTAAATTGAAATTTTTTATATTAAAATTTTAAAGTACATTTGAAAATTAAATTTCATCAAAAAAATTAAATATGTAAATAATCAGAATTTTTTTTAAAGATAATTAACTACATGCGACACCATTTAATTTTATTTATATTTTACTCATTCATTCTTTGTTAATTAAGCTATGCGCACTCAAAATATTATAAAATTTTATATTTATACACTTGAGTTAAAACGTAATCAAAATTTATTTGAAAAAAAAATAATTCTGTTAGTAAATCATTAAAATTATATTTTTATCTTTAATGTTATATATATATATATATATATATATATATTTTTTTAATACCACACTAAAGCGCTAATTTATCCTAAAATTAATTCACATCGCGAATGTCTTCTCCCTTTTTCGTCACCTAAATATTAAAGTTTTAGAATTTTCGCTCAAATATATTTAAATATTTTTAAAATAATATAATGAACGGCTCAGATTTTTTATAATTTAACTATAGTTAGGTTATAAAAAATTATGATTACTCATTATAATAGAAATAAGGTAAAATGTGTATATACAAGATTTTATAATATTTTGAATGTATATAACGTAATTAATTAGGAATAGATGTGTAAGATATAAATAAAATTAAATAGTGCGGCAGATAATTAATTTTTTTTTTAACTGTCAATTTCTTGTTTGGGTCCCACTATCCACTTGCCTCCGCCTTAGTGGTCAACTCTCATGCCGAAGAACATGAGATTTGAGCGGCGTAGTTCACACTGCTAATTCTCCATAAATAGATAAATTAACTCCGGCGCGGCCCCACATCCCGCGTTCTTGACTCTGTGCTGACTCGGCCGACGATCATGGAGTCTTGTCAACGATCCAGCAATCTTCCTCTCCGAAGTGAGCAAGTTCCCCAAAAACGTAACCCCACCATGGGACCAGTCACGTGGCATCTCTCTAGACGTTCACGTCAACACGTTCACATAAATAAATATATATATATATCTCCCAGAAACAAAATATATAAAAAAAAAAATAAGAATAAAAAATACTGTTTGCATGCAAATAAAATCCAAATTTTCCCACGTTTGAATTAGTTAAAAAACTCTCAAATTTAAAAATATTTGTATTAAAATTTTATCTTTATTTCACATAATATATTATTAAATATTCACAATTAATTTTATTTTATTTTCTACACAAATTTAATTTTATTATGCATCTAACCTATACTTTAATAAAAAAATAATTTTATTTCACATCTAAAATAATTCTCAAAAATAAAATATTTTTATTTCATATCACAATATACACCTAGTTACCGAACCAAACCGGACCAAGGTTCTACCGGTTCCAAATCCGGTTGGACCTGGAACCGATCCGGTCCGGTTCCAACCGGTTCCGGATCCGGTCCGGAACCGGTTAGCTTACCTTAAATTCGGTCCGGATTCATATATTTGGGTCGAGTCGGGTCAATCGGATAAATTAATTTTAAAATATATTTTTTATGTATTTTATAAAAAAAATTATATATTTTGTAATATTTCTGAATTGAGGAAGAAACACCAGAGAAACGACGTTGGAAAGCCATTAAAACGTGTTTGCAGATTTTTTGACAGAGCAGAAGAACAGAAAAAATTGATGAAAATTATAGGAATTATCATCACAAAAATTATACTATCTATAGAAAGTTCAATACATGTTAAAAAGTCTAAAATGATCTTTAAAGTCATTTTAGAATTTAAAACTGTCATTTGACTGTTTGCAAATTGCAACGGTCAAATGACCGTTCAATTTTTTTTAAAAAAAATTATTTTTTATAGTATCTGCAGCTGGCAGCATTAATGCTGCCAGCTGTAGATCGCATCCCGCGCCCGCATGAGCCGTGCGTGCGCTCCCCCCAAAATTTCTTTTTAAAAAAAATTTGAATCGGACCGGTTTCGGTTCAACGAAACTGGTCCAGTTCTAAACCGGATAACCGGTTCTGCACATGCAAAACTAGTTCGAACCGGTTTTGCGTCCCGGAACCGGTTAGAACCGGTCCGGTTCAACCGATTCTGGACCGAACCGGTTTTTACTGGACCGGTTTCGGACCGGTTCCGGGTTGAATCAGTCCAATAAGCAACCCTATCACAATATTAAAATATATATTTTTTACTTTAAATAAATTTAAGACATCTTAAAACTATACTTTAATTAAATAAGATCTTTGATTATACATTTTCCTCATTTTCTCTCTCTAATGGTAGGTAGGATTTAAAGAGATGTTAACGAGTTGATTATCAAGTTAAATCATGGCCCATGACTGTCGACTGAGTCATAGGCCGAGGAGAGAAAACTATCATTAATGAGGAGCGAGCTAGCTGCAGGAATAGGCTAAGTGTGTTGCCCATCAAACCACATAAGCCTCTTCACATTGATGAAGACTACTTATCTGTATTTATGTTGGAGGAGGGGTTTTGCGTCTAAAAATAAGGGATCATTCTCCCTGTTTAGTGACGACTCGACTATTCGACTTAGATCACTTACACACGCTCTTCAACAGTTCTTCTAATACTTAAATGTCCGACTTCTCTTCAACCATCTCTTATATTAGAACTCTCTTTTCTCTCTCTGTTTCTCTCTCTCTCTCAAATCACAAATCATAAAGTAGTCGCACGTTATAGCATCTTCTCACACGTAATTCCATGAAAAAATTGCAAATTTTTATCGCTATTAAGGATAATTATATGCCAAAAAACTATCTAATATACAATTTAAATAACCTATTTCCGGTATTTATATCATAATTTAATCAACTTTTAACTATTAATGAAGCATGCTAAAAAAATTAGAGAAAGAAACAAAGCACAGGCGTATGGAGGAGTTAATGGGCCGGGCCTTAAAAATGTATGAATTATAGCCTGCAAGCCCAACTTTTGATGATTTGCCGAGCTTTTCTTAATTGAGATCTTCGATAATGATCACCAACATTAATCACAAAATCTTCTCGTTATTGTGTAATGACATTTAGGCCTCGATTGGTTCGAGCTTTTCTTTTGAACAAAAGAAAAAAAATATTTTATTTTTTAAGTTTAAGGTAATTTTTATAGTTAAAATTTATGTTGAATAAAAAAATTATCTCTAACCAAACGAGGCCTTAAAGTCCACTGGCAAACATATAAATACAGAGAAACCTCACAAAGTTGAGAATTGAATCATCTCACAGATGAGGCAATTTCTTATGTGCATTAAATGCGACCATTAAATTTTGTACGAGACGATTCTATGCTCGGTGAGACGACACGAGCAAGCGGGAGAGCGATGTTAGTCTCTTTGAAGTGAGATGAAGATTCAGAGGAGGGGATGTTTCTACAATTCGTGAAAAAGTATGAAATTACCGATGAAGGAGAACGCGTCGGCACATAGTTCCTCCAATTCTCACTACCCATGGATAATATCCATCTAATATTTTTATACGACGAATTCATAGAAACATGTTTTGAGAAATCTTTTATTTTTTTATATAGTAATATCACAACACCCTTAGTCATATTTATGTTATAATATCACAATATTATCTATTTATATAATTCAGGATATCTCCCCTTTCGATAAGGGATAATTCATTCACATTCTCTTAGGACATCATCTGTAGAGGTATTACCTGTTTTGACTTTAAAGAACTGTGTGACTTGAGCACATCATAGGAGGCCACCCATCTCAGTGCTACTCCAGCACAAATATGTTTAACTTCGAAATTTCCTATTATTAGTCTTACGATTTTTTCTCAAAATACACATTTATACAACTCAGGATCTCCCCTCTTTACGATATGAGACGATTTATTCTTGTACCTTTCTTGCTACTTTTTATTGGTTTAGAAGCCTGTTAAGAGCCACACTTTGCCTCAGTAATTTTTTTTTTAAGGCATCACATGACGATTATTCTCCGCCCTTTTTGACTACGAGCGATTTAGCGTGATGATAATTTGATGCAATTTATGTTTATATGTGCTATATATATTTTCTTATAACGGATTTATGAAGATGGGATGACTTAAGAGCCATTTCATATTTTTATATGGAAAATACACAATTTCCTTGCTATAATGTATTTGTATAATAATACAACTGATCTACATTACCATGTATTTGGTAATTATAATATAAGATTGTGTATCCATAATACATTCATAATTGTACTGTATATATTTGTGTGTAATAATTGATTCGATAATAAGAAACTAATAATCAAACTTTGATTCCTCGAGCTAAGCCGTTAACAATCTGATTTTGAGCCTATTTGATTATGGCTAAAGATTAAATTGAAAATTTTCAATTTGATTTCTATCCGATGTAGACCCTGTTCATTGATTATTAATTCGGTCCCGATTGTTTGGCTGTTGAAAATTAACCTGGGTTAATTTTAACCAGATATATCACATCACATATAAAATTTAATATTAAAAATTAACTTTATTTCACATCCTACATAATTATTAAAATAATAACTAACTTATATTATATCTCCCACATATCCCAATATAATAACTAACCTTATATCACATCCCTCGTATATCCCAACATAATAATTAATTTTATTTTACATCATTTATAATTTTAAATAAAAAAATATTTCTAATTAAATTTAATTTTAAATTTATTAAAATTTAATCTTATAAACAAATAGGCTCGAAGTATTTGATCTGACCAAAATCTTTGATTATTTTTCAATCTTTCAATTAAGATTTTAGGTATAATTGTTCTTTTTTATGTAACTACTTGCTCTTAGAATATATATATATATATATATATATATATGAGTAATTCTATTTGAATATATAGAATTTTATATATTTGGAGATAAATAAAAGTTTATTATTTGATAGAGCTTAGTGAAAAAAAAAAAATTTATGTAGTCGACCCTACTTTATAAAATAAAATTTTGGTTATATTATTAATGATGATGAATAATTTTACTAAATATATGCTTTTATATAATTATATATCTGAAAACATACTAAGATAATTAAATTAGTTACCTTTTCTTAGATAATTATTTGCTATATATCAAAATAATTAAACTAAATACATACTCATATTCGAGTATTTCTTACGCACCGAAGTAAATTAAGAATAAATACACTTGCATAGCTATTAGGCGACGTGACAAAATATTCTTCGACTTATTACTTACCCTTTGATAATAATTCACTATATATTGTAGTAATTTAATGTAATACTTGCTACATATTATACATTTACATCTAAGTGAAAGCTTTTTAAAAATATAGACTAATACATAATTATAAATAAATAATAGAAATCTATCAGTAATTTGCTCCCAAAAAATCAATTTCAAACTTTACTAAATGATAACGCTATTTAAAACACCTTACATTACGCCTCGTTTGGTTTGGAGTAAGTTTTTTGCTCAACATAAATTTTAACTATAAAAATCAATATAAATATGAATATTAGAATTAAAAGTATTTTATATTTTACATATTTTTTAATAGTAAAATAAATTTTTCTCTTATTAAACTTAAAAAATAAAATATTTTTTTTCATGTTCAAAAAAAAAACTCGAACCAAAATTAAATCAATATATATTAGGAATAATTAACTACATGCCACACAATTTAATTTTATTTATGCCTTACCCATCCATTCTTAGTTAATTACGCTGTGCACACTCAAAATATTACAAAATCTTACATACACACATTTGAGTTAAAACTTAATCAAAATCTATTTGAAAAAAAATATTCTGTTAGTAAATCATTAAAATTATATTTTTACTCTTAATGGTATATATTTTTCTCTTCCTAAATACTACACTAAAGCGCTGATTTGTCCTAAAATCAATTCACGTTGCGGATGTCTCCTTCCTTTGTCATCACCTAAACATTAAGGTTTTAGGATTTCACTCAAAATATATTTAAATATCCTTAAAATAATATGATGAACGGCTCAGATTTTTTGTAATCTAACTATAGTTAGGGTATTGAAAAATTATGATTACTCATTATAATAAAAATAAATTTAAATGTGTGTATGTAAGATTTTATAATATTTTGAGTGTGTATAGTATAAGTAACTAAAAATTGATGGGTAAGACATAAATAAAACTAAATTGTGTGTCATGTAGGTAATTATCCCTATATATTAACTTGGAGTATTCCCTTTTTTTTTATTTCAAAATATTTATTATTTATTTCAAATGATTATTAAAGTGACCCAAACGCAACATACGACAAGAGAAGGCCGCACCAGACAAACCTTTGAGGCAGGCCCTCTACGCTCATTCGCAGGGCAAACTGTTCACAATTCTTTTTTTTTTTTTTTAAATACTTTGAGAAATTACTTGGACGTACATATAGTTTATGAATTCTTTCAGTTTGATCCTTTTATTAAATTTTGTGCCTGGTTGTTGCGGGGTGTGATGTCGTTATGAAGTTTCATTGACTATTCTTGTGCCGGAGCTGCACTCTATCCGACTTGTTAATATTTTGCTTTTTGATTAGCTTGAGGTGATGTTCGTTGTTTGGATGTAATGGGTGGCTCATCGTTGATATCTGAAGTTGTTAATATTTTGGATGATGTTGTAACATCTTTGGTTGAAGAGGGCGGGGAGTGATTGGCAGGTGATGTCCTAAGAGAAAAGAATCATTGATATAAAAGTTCAGCTTTTGGCAAACTTTTAGGCTGAATAATAAATGGTGAGAGGGGTACAGTAATGAATCATTTTACATCGAAAAGAGAAAGGAAATCCTGAGCTATATAAGTGTATAATATGAATACCAAATAATAGATGTGCCTTTTTGAGAGAATCCGTGAGGCTAGTGATAAAAAAATTCATGAAGTAGTCCTGTGATGGGTGATCTCATAGAAAGTGCGTAAGTCACATACTTTTATATTTAAATTACGAAATATTACAATATGATATAATTGGAGTCTCAGGAATAGCAATGCAAATTATATAGCTCAAGATCACGTTGTATATTTATGTAGCCCAAGATCTCCTTTTTCTTTCTGATGTAAGACAATTCATTTTTATACCCTTCTCATCATTCACTATTCAGCTTAAAAGTCTGCCAAGAGCATTACTTTGCCTCAGTGATTTCATTCTTTAGGGCATCACTCGGCGATCACTGTACACCCACTTCGATCACAAGCCTACTAGTTTCCACCTAGTTTATCCTCGAACTCCATCGTACTATAAAAGGTCGGCTTTGATACCATATCATATTATAACATCTCATGATTTAAATGTAAAAATATTATCCACTTTAGCTTTAAAAAATTGTGTGGCTTAAGTACTTCCTAGGCGGTCAACCAACCCAGTACTATTTCAGCTCAAGCACGCTTAATTACAGGGTTAAGCATTATTAGCTTCACAATTTTTTCAAAAGGCGACTCTACCATTTGGAATTATGTTATATGCTCATACAACTAACGAACTCTTCTCTCTTTTCGATGTAAGATGATTCATTTTTATGCCCCTCTTGCCAAGAGCCACACTTTGACTTAGTGATTATTGAGTGATGTCCTAAAAGAAAAAAATCGTTGAAAGAAATTTGAAAATAAAAGTATGTAGACGTAATTGTTAGTCAACTCCAATTATGTCTCATAAAAAAGTTAACTCAAATTATAGGAACCCATACAAACTTTACTTTTAAAATGAAATTTTCATTATTAATTATTTTTTTTATTATTTTTTAGTTGAAAGGCCGAATAATACTTTTTAAGGAAATTATTTTGGGTTTGTGGCCTCAAACATTATTGGGCCCAACACAATATTTAGATACTTTAAAAAGCTGGTCTTCCTGAATTGCCCTAAAATATAGATTAATTTACAACAACAATGCAAGACAAATTACTGATAGGTCCCTATAGTTTACAATAATATTTTGATCCATATCATTTAAAATCTTTCACTTAAATTCTTATTAGGTTCCTATTTTATATCACTTTTAGATCTTTTAAAATCCTAGAAACTTAAGTGAAGAATTTTAAAATATTGAAAATTTAAGCAAAAAAATTTAAAAAATATAGAGCCATAAACCAAAATATAATTATAAATAAACAATAGTAACCTATTAATAATTTGCTTAAATTAACATTGTCATTCTTGTGATTTGCTCCATATATCATGAATATTCATATTATTCTTAATCCATCACAAGTCTATATGTTATATTTGGTTATATTCCTTAAACATATATGGCATTCTAAGAACTCGTAAAGATCTAAAAAATTTACTTAATACAATTAAAAATATATATTAATGCCTATAAAAAACAAAAAAAAATTCTAAATACTTGAATAGAATTTATCATAAGTTACAAAAGAGGAATTACCACGATAACATTTAGGTAAAGTTTGTAAGAACTCAAACAATTGTCACACAATAAAATCTTATGCTATAGCTATACGAAATAAACTCAAACCTCATTGCCCAACTAGAAGAGACTCTACGTGGGACATGCCTTTATACAATCGTGACACCAGAGAGGACCTCTCTACTATTAGCCTCTGATTAAAGATGATAAAGGAACACATGAAATTGTTAAGCAACAGAATTATTGCTCACATTTGACGAGAAGGTAATAGAGTAGCATACACTTTAATCCGCTTAGTGCTTCACACAGAGACTCAAAAAGTGTGGATCAAGAAAATTTCTTATTTTATTCAAGCTATTATTAGAGAAGAAACACTAATGTGCTTAAACCAAGGCTTATAATCATGTTAGAGACTCAAAATTCACCTTTAAAAAAAATTGCACAAATATGATGTATGTAGGGATGAGTATCTTGGTTCTTATGATGACGTTAATGATGCTTAAAATATTATTTTTTAGTATAATTCAGAGTTCTAATCCACATAAATTTATAATAGAAAACACTCCTTTAAATTAATTGTATAAAAATCTTAATATGTGATATAACTTAATGCATTTATAATCAGTTTATAAATATCATAAACATAGTATTAGTTATTTTTCCATGAAATCACAACAACAAATAAGAACTTCATAACACTAGGAACCTAAATAATTATGTTCATCCTTAAAAAAAAAATTATGTTTATATCTCTTAAACATGCATGAATGAAATATAGGAACCTACATTCAAAGTTAGATTTCAACACGTATATGCTAGGATGCCAAATTATGACAAAATCATGTTACGTATAGGATTGATTCTACACCAAATAAGAGTTTCTATATATAATTTTATCATACACATAAATATATTAATATAAATCAAGATGATGTGTAAAAAATAAAATACTACAAGAGATAACGTTAAACTTCAAAACTTAACATCTAATATGACTTTCAATAAATCAATAACTTCATTTTATATTTTATATAATTTTTAATAATTTAGCTCAATAAAAACTGACACGAGTTTTGACTCAAATTGATTTTAATTTAAACGATTTTGATCTGAGGTCATATTTTTGACTAATTGAGTCGAGTCCTGAGCCAATTATAACTCGATCTTTTAAAATTATGTTTGAGTTAACTTAAAAATATATATTAAGTGTATAATTTATTTTCTTTAATAAATGTTTTATGCATTTGGTGGTTGAGCTCAGAATAATTAAAGAGGATGTTATTGGTTCAATTCCCAAACCTCATTTTTTTCAATTTGCTTATTTTATACAAATATTTATTTCATGTTGACCCCAGTTGACTAAAAATTGAGTCATTTTGAGTTAATTTAACTCAAAATAGTACAACTTCTACTTGAGTTATTTTCAAACTAACTTCTTCTTTTTCCAAGTTAATTTTAAGAAACATTTACATAATGGACACAGAAATTAAGCTAATTTACAGATTTCATTACAGATATCACATTTAAAACAACTATTTTTTTGTTTTTCAAATCCTGCTGTAAATTCTATCAGAAGATTTAAGTATAGTTAAATTTCAAAAAAATCTCAGCCATTGATTCGTTTAACCATCGACCTTCATATTAGGGCATCGCGGAGCTGCATTGGTTCCGGCAACAACATATTCATGCGAGGCAACAACGTATTCTCGCGAGGTGACAGCGTATTCACGCAAGCATCATTCTGCTATATGCATCTTCTTCTTACACGGGCATCACGAGCGAGCATCAGACCTTTCTGAGATTTAACTATAATTAAATCTTCTGGTAGAATTTACTGCCGGATGTGAAAAATGAAAAAATAGCTATTTTAGATGTGATATCTGTAATATTTTGAGATTTATGATGAAATTCGTAAATTAGCCTAATTTTTATGTCCATCATGTAAATGTTCCTAATTTTAATTAATTTACTAAAACACAATCAAAATTGTCTCAAAATTCATAGGAATTCACTCTAGAAATATATTTTTTTTTATTAAAGAAATATTTTACATTTTTATTGAGAAAATATATCTATAATTTATTTAGTAAAAAGACTAATTTTTTTTACGAAAATAAAGAGATTAATTTAGTTTGACTATAAAAAATATAAGTTTGTTTTAAAATATATGTACGGTGAAAATAAAGTGAATTAGTTATATTAAAAATTATATAAAATAAAAAATAAAATTAATTAATGTATTAAAAATAATATAAAATGTGAAATAAAATAAATTTTTTATATTAAAAATTGCATAAAATATAATAAAAATTAATGTAATAATTTTTTTTTTAAAAATAAAAGAACTGTTTTATTTTTTAGTATAACCAAAATAATGCTGAATGATGCCAGTTGTGCATTAAGGCATTAACTGTTGTTCGATAAGAGCTTTTAATTATTTTTCAGAGATTATATTATTCTATTATTTTTGTTGCATGAATTTTGAGACATTTTTTTAATAATAAGATCAAACTCAAGTTTGCCCATTGTGGACTTTCTTTTTTTTTTTTTTTTTGATAGTGATTTTTGATTTGTTGAATCTATCATAAAAGTGGATAAATAAACTACTATATTAAAATATATATAAAAATTCTTAGAACTTACATTTCGTGTATCTCTGTCAATTGTCATGAATTAAGACACATGTTCTCAAAATTACTCGTGTTTATTTCTTGATTTTAATCAAGAGTAGACACGAATGATTGGAGCTTCAACGAGCGGATAAGTTTTTTTTAAACTAAGTAAAGATACAGATTGCTTCAATAGAAAATCTATTAAACCATTCAAGTGATGAATCCATAAATTTGCATGAAATTATCGACATTGTGAAGCATACAAATGATAGAGATGGTATTACACAATTGAACATGTTTATCGAGATCCATGGTTCGCAAAGATGAATACTACTAAGGATGTTTGAAGTCGGTGGGAAGTAGAGTGAGAAGATGTTAGGGCTAAAAAAGAAACTTCAGTTAAATATGATATCATATTAGTATTGAGTTGAAAAAAAGTCTCACCTTCTTTAATAAAGAGAAAAATCTTGGGGTATCTGTTGAGCTCCCCATGACCCATTTTCATTGTACATAAGTCTGAAGATCACTCTCAAGGAATCATAGCTTGAGCGAATAAGTCTCAAGAAATGTGGCCTCGACAGGAAAAAAACTACATTTACTTTGAAGGGCATCTCCAACCAAGAGAAAGAAATCGAAAAAAATATAAAACTATTAAGAGATATCCCTAAAATATCAGAAGAACTATAGGAGCAATAAGATAATATTCTAGGAGATCAAGAAGAAATCTCGGTGTCTCCAAAAAAGCAAATGAAACCTCGACAATTACTTAGGAAAAAGTCTCATCAGTTATTTCTATCATCTTCTTGCACGATAACTTCTACAAACCTTTAACATGCTATTATCAATACCACCTCACTAACTACTGCTAAGGTCGTATTCACGTTTTTGTAGGCCTACAGAACCATCCATAATATTCTTCGTTGTTTCTCCATCGCCAAAATGACTATCCAATTTGAATGTCAAAAAAAAAAAGACCATCCAACTTGGTAGCTCACATTCTCTCTCTTCAACATATTGAGTCGAAGCCACTTCGCTAGCCACTGTCGCAGCCTCTAGTGCTCTTAATGTTTTATTTTTCTATGTCCAATTAATGAGTCTTTGAGGATCTCCAAAGTCCCTTAGCTGTCGGATACTGACATCTCTCTCTCTCTCTTCATGAGAACCTCTCGATGACCACATCGTTGGCTCTTTCTGTCATCGATGAGCTCTTTGGGTTTGCTCGAGGTCTAAATCTCAAGAGAAGAAGAAATGATTGGGAATTTCTTTTAATTTAATTTTATATAAGTTCATGTTTAGTACTTCTATATCTTTTCTATATTTTATTATATATTCTTTTCTATATTCAATCTGATTTGTGGATGTAGGAGATTTCTTCAAATCAGGTAAATTTGGCACCTCTCTTTCCCTTTATATGCTCTTGCAACTTTCTCTATTTCTGTAATATCTCGTGATCTCATTATAGAGGTATTATCCACTTTGATTTTAGAAAAACTGCATGACTTGAGCGCTTCCCAAGAGGTCACCTATCCAAGTGCTACTCCAGCCCAAGCATGCTCAATTATGGAGTTTTCCATCACTAGCCTCACAGTTTTGCCCCAGAAGGCACTTCTACCATTTGAGATCATGTTATCTATTTATACAGCTCGGGATCTCCCTCCCTTTCCAATATGGGACGATTCATTCATGCGTCCTCTCACCACTCCTTATTCAGCCTAAAAACCTACTAGGAGCCGTACTTTGCCTCAGTAATTTCTTTCTCTTAGGGCATCACCCGACGATTACTTCCCACCCTCTTCGGCCACGAGCATCACAATTTGACTTATTTTGGATGCCCAGCTCAATCTAAGCCATATCATGTTGTCCAACTACTCAATTAACATTGTTGGAAAGCGTAATACGCACGTAAGATAAAAAAAAGGAGTTCATAATCACATCCACTATAGCAGGAGCTTGTGTATATATAATTGATGTGAAAGCATCTAATGATGATACCTTGCCATCTTCTTTGAGGTGATGACATCAAGTGGCTACTCTTGTTGCCCCATCGAGATAAGGTAACTATTTGACTTTGGTAAATTAGCATTAGTGATCGTCTTTGGATCACCACCATGCCCTAGCTAGGCTAACAATCTCAAGTGATGTCTCTTCATATATGTTGAGGTATGATGTGCATCATGTGGCTATAATTGATTTAGAAATTATAGGAACATAGATAAAAATTATATTCAAGAATTATGTACACTCATTTCATTAATCGTATGTTCTTACTTTAAAGTTATTTTCTATGATTCGTATGAGTTTTATTACTTCTCTTGTATGCACTCATAATTTTATTTATTAGCATATTAAGTTAAATTTATCTACTAATCAGTGGTGGATAACCCATCTATTTAATTTATATTTTTATAATGGAAAAGAAAATAAGGGAAACAAAGCTAAGACTTTATTATTGTTATTTGACAAGAGTTAAACTTCTTCTGTTTGGTTGATGATTAACTTGGTAATATTTTTAAAAAAAAATAAAGTAATCAATACAATTTTCAGTATATTAATTATTTTTATTTAATATTTTTATAATTAATTGATTTTATTTTGGATAAATTACATCTAGGTCCCTGAATTTAAAGCTTAATAATGCAGAGGTCTACGCTTTTAAAATTATAATATCGGGGTCCCTGGGTTTTTAATAAATTATCAAATGAGACCTTTTTGATTTTTTTATTATTATTATTTTTTTAAATTATCATTATCACCCCTCTCTCTCCTCCCCTTTCTCTCTCTTGTTGATCCCTGCACGCGCGAGGGACGGTCGCGGCCGTCAGCAAGTCCACGCACGAGGGATCGACAGGAGAGAGAGAGAGAAAAAATTATTATAGTCGGACAGCCTAACACGTAAATTTTACGGCAGTCATTCGACGTGCGACACTTGCGTGCGGGTCCCACCATCATGGCTCAGCATACGTAGCAATGTTTTTATCACATATGTATCATAAAATATCTCATACGTAGCAGATTTTATCATATATGTATCATAATATATCTCATACGTAGCAATTTTTACCACATATATATCATAAAATATTTCATATGTAGTAATTTTGATGGACTATTATGATATAGAGAGATCGACAGGAGAGAGAGAGAGACGGAAGGAGAGAGAGAGAGAGATAGGGTATTATAGTAATTTTAAAAATTTTGTAATAATAAAAAAATCAAAAATGACTTATTTGATAATTTATTAAAAATTCAGGGACCCCAATATTATAATTTTAGAAGCATGAACTTGTGCTTTATTAAGCCTTAAACTCAAGGATCTGAGTTTAATTTACCTATTTATTTTTCATCATATATATATCTTAAAAAATATAAATATTTTTATAAAAAAAAATTAAAAAAATGATCACGACCAATTTAGCCACGAACCAAATGAAGGTGAGTGAGCAAGAAGTTGAATGTATTGTAATTGAGAAAACCTTTTTATCATAATAAATGAAAATCCTTAAATTATATCATGAAAATTAATTAATGACAATACAAGTACATCAACAAATTTTAAAAATCATGATAATGCAATTTAATTTTAGATGTTGACAGTCAGTCACCAATAGAATATTTGTTGCATTGGCAACACATATTCCTAATTTGCAACAACTCTGATTTGCTCTACTTTTTTGATAAGATTATAATCAAGGGTTCCTTTTTTTCTACATAAACTTATGAAAAAGTTATTTCAAAACTTTGGGGCTTATATTAACCACAATTAATTATTTAATTAATATAACTTTGTAATTTAAAGAGAAATTAAGACTCTTGACAACTGCTCAATTTGATATACTTTGTGGGCACTTTAATATAAATAATTAAATGTTTTGACATTCAATACATTATATTCTTTTATTAGAGGTTTGGCAAATGATATAGCAAAATGATACTAATTAAAATAATAATAATAATAATAAATAAATAATTTTTAATTATTTTACACAGATTTTAATATAAAAATATTATTTTATTTCACATACTCAATAATTTTTAATAAAAATACTAACTTTATTTCATATTCTAGACCAAAATATTCAATTCAAGCATTTTGATCTAGGATGTAAAATAAAATTTATATTTTTATTGAAAATTATTGAGTATATAAAATAAATAATATTTTTTATATTAAAATATACATAAAATATTAAAATATTTTATTTATTATTATTATTATAATTATAAATTTGTATTATTTTGATCTTGATTTTAATTCTAGTGCTAAATAGAGCCTTAGTCTTAAGATTTTTGAAGGAATAGATCATTAGAAAATTGAATGTCTAAGGCCCTGTTTGACGCGAGGACCAAAACACGACCAAAATGGTACTAATTTAAAAAACAACAATAATAATAATATATAAATATTTTAAATTATT